>MJUU01055560.1:209997-226785 GCA_002080025.1 Modiolus philippinarum | reverse complement strand
GAGACATCTTTTCTAAGATTAGGCCAATAAAAATAATTTAAAATTTTGTTGTAAGTCTTATTGATACCTAAGTGTCCTGACAAAGGAGTATCATGGGCCGTGCTTAATATCTCAGCTCTATACACCTTTGGCACTACAATCTGATACTTTACTGCCCACTCAGCAGATACATCAGAAGGTCTCCATTTACGCATAAGAATACCATTCTTAGTAAAATAAGTAACAGGTTCTTGCAATGATTCACTTTCATCAACAGCCCTGTTGAAAAGACATGAAATTTCAGGGTCTTTATGTTGCTCATTGCTAAATGTAGACGTAGAAAAACCATCACATTGAACCAATGAACTATCAGAAAACTCCAAGGGCTTGCTTGTTTCAACACTAACATCACTAAACTGACTCATAAATGTATCCGACAAATCAAAACCATCAGTGCTATTTTCCTCCATATTCTGAGCTTCAACACATTTCTTTTTCATAGCACGAGTAACTGCACAGGCAGGATACAACTCAGAAAACTCCTGTTCAGCAGAATCAGGAACTTGATCAAAAGAAGGCTTGTCTGTCACAATACGATTTCTTTGAACTTTATCCCTAGCTAAATCATTACCAAGAAGAAGCTGAACACCTTCAAAGGGCAATGATGACTTGATACCTAAGGTCACAGGTCCAGAAACAATATCCGAAGACAAATAAACATTATGGAGAGGAATAGCAGTATAACCACTAGAGTCTACCCCTTTAATAAGAACATTTCTACCAGTACTAGAAATATCATCAAACGGCAGAGTTTCCGCCAACAAAAGAGACTGAGAGGCTCCAGTATCTCTTAGAATTCGAATAGAGGTAGAATTACAAAAATCACCCGAAAGCGACACAAAACCATCACTAATAAATGGTTCAAAAATCTCCATAATGGGACTAGATGGGGATTTGACCTCGACCTTACTAACAGGATCAGAAACAGACTTCACCTCAGAAAAAGAACTATGCACATCTGAATCGAAATGAGGCAAACATTGTGACGACTCAACAAAAGCACTGGGTTTTACTTCACTTTCCTTCCTTTGCCTTAACCTATAACAGTCAGATATCAAATGGCCTTCCTTCTTACAATAATTATACGAAATTGACTTAAATGGTCTCTGTGACTGGGAGGGAGGATAGGACTTGGACGAGCTATTTCCTGGACGTTGCCTGATATTTACTTCATTTGTTGGTTTGGGTGAAAAATTTGTGGAATTGTTATTTCTGAAAAATGTCTGTGGTTTATTAAAAAATTGTGTTTTATGTGTAAGTGAAAAATTATCAGCTAAACGTGCAGCAATTTCCAAAGTTTCAGCTTTTTGTTCATCAATAAAAGTTTTAATGTCAGTACTAATACACCTTTTAAATTCTTCAATTAAAACTAGCTGACGTAATTTCTCATGATTGTTATTTATTTTCTTTGATGAACTCCAACGATCAAATAGTTGCTCTTTTGTTCTAGCAAACTCTACATAGGTTTGGTCACTTTGTTTTTCTGCATTTTGCCGGTAAGCTTCAGGGACAAGTTCATAGGCTTTAAGAATTAACTCTTTTACAGTGTCATAATCTGAAGCCTGTTCTACTGACAACTGAGTGTAAATTTCCCTGGCTTTACCAATTAACACACTCTGTAAAAACATTGACCAATTATGTTTTGGCCACTTTAAATTTTCAGCTATTTTCTCAAAATGCAGAAAATATTTGTCAACATCCTTTTCTTGAAAAGGAGGGACCAACCTGATGTTTTTGGCAACATCAAAAGTCTGAGAATTCTGAGAAAGGTGCTGATTCTTTTCAGCTAATTCCAATTTTTTCATTTCTAATTGAAAATTAAGCTCTCTTTCTTCTTTTTTCTCTTTCTGTTTCTATTTCTAATTTTCTTTGCTCTCTTTCTAATTCCAATTTTCTAATTTCTAATTCTTTCTGAATTTCTAATTTTTTAATTTCCAAATCAGTTGTTTGAATGCCAAAAGTCTCCAAAACAGATTTATCAAAATAATCTTCTTCAACCAAATAATTTGCAATCACATTTTGAACTTCAAATTTTCTCATTCCAGATTTGACATTCAATTTCAAATGTTTTCCTAAGATAATTAATTCATCCTTTTTAAGCTTCTCAAAATTCTCCACCTGTATCCATTTATCTTTTTCTTTTCGACATGAACGCTGGATCGTCAACAACATTACATTATAACTGACAAAGGAATCTTACAAATGCTGTTATCCGTTTCTTGACAAAAAGAAGAATAGAAAACAGCCACATTATATACACAACCACAGGGCATACACGGAGTCAAGAAAAATCTGCAGAATAAAATCAGAAGATTTGGGCTATATAAATAGATAGTGTGAATTATAATGGAAATTTCAAAATATCAAAATGCCAAAATTTTAAATATTATTTTTCCATTTAAGGATGTAGTAAGGTGAATTTGTTTTAATCTACGATTTTAAATTGATACCATAAATGGAAAGAGCGTTGTTAAAGGAATAAAATAAGCTAAAAATATTGATAGGTTATGGGCCTTATTTTCAAGATATTTCACATTTTAAAAAATGGCGGGAAAGGCTCTCTTGGACTTTTACCTTAGTATAGCATGGACGCAATATTGATTTGTTTCACATGGAAGGAAAATCTACAATCTAATAAAATCTTGCTTAATGACTTAAAATGAGCTTCTAAAGACTTTGATGACTAGAAAATTGGGTGTAATGGGGCAAAATATTTTACATAGTAATAATGGATAAAATCAGAGAAATCCGAATGACTTTTACAAATTGCAAGAACCTCACCTTACTACATACTTAAGAGAAATAAGCATGTCATATTTTATACATTAAAACTTTAAAAACTTTTTCAATAATAAACCGGGGAAAGTACTTAAAGCAATACAGGTGTCACGGCTGAGAAACTCGATGGTCTCAACCAAAACACCGGCGTCCGGAAATCTGCAATTTACACTTACTAAGTGCAGTTCGAGAAATCAAAGAATGTCACTCCATATAAATTTATGAAATAAGTTTTGATAAACCAAAATCCCTTTCCTTTTTTCGAATAACAATGGTAAATTAGTTTTTATTTATGTCCGAATTTTAGAATCGCCATGAAGCGGCTGACTACAATAAACACGATTTCTGTCATAAAACACTTATTGTTTTAGTTATAGTTTAGATCTTTGACCAGTTTTACAAAGAGTGACATTCCCCGATTTTTAAAATCATGGTCTGTAACTTTGTATTAATTAACTTCCTGGTACTAAAATTCAGTTGAGACCATCGAGTTTCCCAGCCGTGGGTGTACTCTTTCAGAACACCACAAACCAAAAGTACAGATGATTAAAATGTTTTAATAATTAAAAATATTCATTTTCTTTCAGCACGAAATCATCTATTGTATTCTGGATAAGTAAGAGCCAAGCCCCTTAAAAATGATTGATTTGACATTGGTTTAGTGTACTGATAGAATGATGTTTTAATATACAATGTAGCTTGCACTTTTATATATTTGTACTGAATATAAGAACACGTAATCATATTATGATTATATTTAAAAAAACGTTAATGGAGCTTCAACGTGAATTCCAGGAACTGCCTTTCCAAAATTTATTATAATTTTTTTCATAACAGTTTTACTTCCAGATTTAGATAACAGCATCTAAAGCGTATGTATCAGATTTTTTTTGATATATCAATAAATCAAGAAAAGTTGAACACTAAAGTGTATGATAAAAGGGACGATTTCTCCTTTCCTATAGTCAATTTCCCCATCTCGACGGCGATGTTACGTTATGCCTTTATTAACCTTAATTATTTTCGGTTGTCAACAGTTTGTTTACCTATGCACGTGGTCAAATTGATATGCAAGAAGTGTAAACCTAATTAAGGAATAGAGAGCATATAAAACATTTATAAGAGAGACTGATATTGTATATAAATATAGCCCTAAAATTCACAAATCACGATTGAAAACAAGCCTAGCTTGATTAAATTTTCACATGGATCAAAAACGCAAATAACAATGTTGAGTAACGTCCCCTTGTAATGTGATGAAAATATACATTAAGATCGTTTTGAATAATATTTTTCAAGAACAATTGTATAGAAATGCTTAAGGAATAAATAGTTTTACACCTTTTTAGACTTTATATTGAATTATACTGGAAACTCTGCAAAACGTTGCGAATTCAAAATTTTTAATATACTAATCTGACATGGACTCGTCTGAAGTACACATTGAAAAATCACATCTCAACAGCAAATCAGATTTGAAATTATTTTGTGTGGATGGTTAAAATGACAATATGACTAAAATAGTAAAGACATGTCAGTACTTTCCGCGCGTTGACTACGCAAAGCCGCGCTTTAACTTACACTGGAAAAGTCAGCACTGTAAAACAACGGGCTATAACTGGGAATCTATGGAGAACCCTGATTTGTTCTCTTCAGTGAAGGTTAAATCAAAGAGTATTAAATCAAGCAAATTGCAAGAAACAAAGAGGATCTAAGTGAAAAGTTTGCTGGGATCATTATACATGTACTTGATTTAAATTGCTGTTAGGAAATATAGTGTTTCTAGAGCAAACAGCAAAAGGACTAAAAAAGCTAAATTTTTGAATAAATTTGTTGTTAAATCTTAGTTTTTAAGAAGGGTTGCTATGGATATGAAAACAATGAAAATATCACGTAAAAATAAAACAAAATGTGGAAATCTTGATTTAAAAAGTAAAGACATGTCAGTACTTTCTGCACGTTGACTACACAACGCCTCGCTTTAACTTACACTGGAAAAGTCAGCACTGTAAAACAACCGGCTATAACTGGGCATCTATGGAGAACCCTGATATATAATATTTTTTTTATAACAGAATTACTTCCAGATTTAGATAACAGTATCTAAAGCGTATATATCAGATTTTCGAACTTGTTTGTAGTAAGTAGTAGATTATTACAATTTTTGTTGTTTTGGAAATTTTAACAAAATGAATTGAACAATGGAATTTTAGAAAAATGTATTTTTGATATGTCAATAAATCAAGGAAAGTTAGACACTAAAGTTTATGATAAAAGAGATGATTTCTCCTTTCCTATAGTCAATTGTCCCCATCTCGACGGCGATGCTCCGTTAGCCCCTTCTTACGGGGTCTACATTTCACAACTTGTTTACTATGCATGAGTATGTAGTGATGTTTCTGAATTCAAAGACCGAAATCTTTGTCAGAATGAAAAACTTCTGCATAAGTGTTTTGATATCATAAATTGATAAAAACATTCTCTCAATGTTATTATACATTGACTTATTAAGAAAATTTGGTTCAACATGCAAGGCTCTTATACAACATGGCATTTGACATCCAAACTTCAATTGAAATATCATTTTCAAAGCGCAAAAAAATCAGAAAATTTCCTTCCAAACTTCTTAATCCTTTGAACAAACTTATTCATAAAGGATATAAATAAAGCATTTTTGTTAGATCTTTACTTCTGGTTTTTGTTGGCAACAATATTGATCATCTCCTAAATGCTTTACACCATAACTAAATTTAAACAATTTTCCTTATTGGCAGTATTTTGCACAATATCATGTTCTTCTTTCATAATTGATGATGTTTTTATACGAAATCTAATTAGAAGTATTTCAATTGAAGTTTCATATGAGTGCTTGTTATCATAGTCAACGGAAATTATGTCCCTAGCTAGCTGTCATTAACTGCGAGAATTTATCCGGACAGTACCCGTGTGTATTGTCTTCATGTTTTGTGTACTTCATTGTAAGGGTACCCGTCTTGATAATTTGGACTTTTCTGTAGTTTGATTTTTACTGCGAGTCTTTTTGTGTATTTATTTTTTAGCCATTCTTGACACATAGGGGAGGGTTTGGATTCAAGAAAACGAGTTAATTTATGCGCCTGTCCCAAGTCAGGAATATGTTGGTCATTGGCTTGTCCTTGTCTTCTTATAAAATTTTAGTTTCTTGATATTCGGGTTATTGGATGTGGTTTGTTTCTATTGATTTATTCACTTTTTTACCTTTTTGGGGCCATTTAGGGCTTGCTATATGGCGTGAGGTTCCTCATTATGTTGAAGACCGCACGGTGTCCCCTAGATGCTTTTTTGGGTCGTTTTAACCTGGATATGAGATGTTGTCTCCTTGACATTTACCCCATTTCCTTCCTTTTTCATATTTGTCACGTGCATACGGTGAATTTAGATAAATTTCAAAATAAACATTATTTATGACATGAATAACTGAGAGACCTCTTTTTGAATGTTTTGGAAATGCAAATATTACAGTTCATCACAAAAGTAGTTTCCCATGATACAATAAAACTAAGTTGATTTTCACTTTTAAGAAAAGATTTTTTTTCGTGTTAAATATGGAATATATGACATTTAATTATTGATAAGGACTTTATCACGGCCAGTATCAAGTGAGCCTGTTAAGGTGAGCTTGATGCGTTACGTCATGAAAAAGTCCGTTTCAAAAACAAAATGTCCTATTTTTTTTATTGTTAATTAACAAAATGATAAATAGATCTCCAAAATAAATAGGAATATGCTGAAAAAATTAATCTATTGTTTATTTCAATAATTTATATTCATTCTTCATTCAAGGTATTGCGCATATGAACACGGCAAATAGTTACAAAACATGATGTCGGCATACAAAATGTAGCAACCCGCACGTGATCCGATAATTTCGCGCTAGTGTCCAGTTCGGTGATACTGAGAATATCAGTACATCAAGGAAATTCATACAAATTACTGATAAAATGACATAAATCTCTCTTTTTTTTTAAGAATGTATGACTGTTTGAATAAAGGGAAACTTTATAATGGAATCAAGCCTCTCTACGAAATAAAATGCATTTATAGCATTTATAGGTGAATGGAATAGGCTTAATTCGTTTTACAGCTTAAATGAAAACTAGAAAATGTCAGTTACTTAATCAGTTTTCATAAAAAAAAAAAAACAAATACAAAAAGTATGGGTATTTACTAATAATGTAGATCTAAATACTTCTCAGATATTATTTATCAAAAAGTCCAAAACATAGAATTATTTACTATATGATTTACGTTCGCGAAGCTTTAAATGAAATTTTATCTTTATTCTAATGCACTAGCTCGAACAACTTTATTTGTTGAATAATTTTGATCTAAAATCAAATTTAAAAAAAGTCCATGAAAACTTATGAACGTTTTCACCATATAAACTACATGACGTCACCTAAAGGTTTCAGGTGCAAATGTTTCTAGTTAAAATTCAGTAAAAAAGGTTTAGGAAGGTAAGCGTTATAAATATTTAGCTTGTTTGTCTTTTAAATAATTTACTGAATCGCACATTTTCCAAGATGGCGGGCCATCCTTAGTAAAGGCTTTTAGATTGCGGATTGTACAGCAGATGTTATCCAATTAGATTCACTGTTACAAAAATGTTGCATTAAAGTTATTAATAAAGTAAGTGAGAACCGAACCGTCAATCCAAAACGAATAATCCAAGGACAATGGCAACATCGGAAACAAATAAGAAACAGAGACACAACACGAGTACGGCACAGAAAAGAAAAATGAAGACACACACACAAAAAGATGAACAACATGGACCCAATAAAAAACCACGGGTGAGATCAGGTGCACAGATAGAGTAAGCATCTCCTACTTCTTATAAGACATCGTATTCTTATAAGAATATTATAGAACCAAATACTTCTCAAACGTCATTCATCTAAAAGTCCCAAACATTTCATTGTTAACTATTTTTTAAGTTGAAATGTTAGATCAAATCGTGCAACAATATCCGCATAGAAAAGACTGATTACTTTTACATCATGTGATGAATGCGCGTGATTGTACTTTTCGGCAATTGTACATGTAGGTGTTTACTGTCATGAAAACATGATTTCTATGTTTTGAAAAATAATGTTTTCTTGTTTAATTTTTAAAATTAATGGATTTTGAGACCTGAATATACTATCACTATACGCTTCCTAATACTTTTCCCCCTAGTGGAAAACTGTTAAGAATGTTAAAGTTTGAAAAATATGAGAGAAAAATCACTACTAGTGAAACAAAAAATGGAATAAAATTAGATAAACTTTGGTGTTTTAAATAATATTCCGAACTTTTAGAACAAAGTCCTTACTTTGGTCTGAATTTTGAACTTCTATAAAAAACAAATACTTCTCAAACATCATTCATTTAAAAGTCCAAAACATTTTATGTTTACTATTTGTTTAAGTTGAAATGAAGGATCAAATCGTGCAACAATAACCGCATAGATAAGACTGATTACTTTTACATCATGTGATGGATGCGTCCGAAATCGCGTTCTTCTTTTCATATTTTATATACATTAGATAGTTATGTCGAAAATGCACAGAAGATTTAAGTTATCCAACAGTATAGAACAACAGACTGTAGAAATATTCCTTGGTCTCTTTGAATTACCTAACGTAGTAATGTAGACATTTGCAATATAGAAATTAAGAGATAACTTCATTTAGCACTATTAATTCCTGGTGTGAAAAGACAGAATAAGATGATTAAAGAATGTTACTGGAAAAACATTCTTTGTTAAAATATATAGACTGAAGGTGATGATTAAAAGATGAATGAGTGCATTTTTTATAGCTAGTTATAATAGAAAGGGGATCCGAGTATGACATGCAGTGCGAAATTGCTACATGTTTGTCTGTATGCAGGTCATGGACATGTCCAAAACATGCTATATGACCATTGGCCTTCACGGTGACAAAATCAGACCCATTTGTTTATCTCAATAAAAGTGATATCAAAGTTTCTCGTTAATTACGAAATTTGTATCTGTGTCAATTGCCAAAGGAGGTAGCGTAGGAAATAACTAAATACCGAAGTTACTGTAAATTTGCTTTCTGCATATGCGCATTTCGACAACTTATGTCTCTTCAGTGCAGATAAAATCTAAACGTTTGGAAGACCATNTCGTGGTTTTCATAAATATCACTATTTCGTGGGTACTTAAATTCGTGGTTTCGAATTCTATGCATTAAAACTTAAAGGAAAAATACATTTCGTTGGGAATTTAATTTCGTGGTTTTAGCGAACCACGAATTCCACGAAAATTGGAACCCCACGAACAATTGTACTTTCACAGTATCTCAATAAAAGTGATATCAAAGTTTCTCGTTAATTACGAAATTTGTATCTGTGTCAATTGTCAAAGGAGGTAGCGTAGGAAATAACTAAATACCGAAGTTACTGTAAATTTGCTTTCTGCATATGCGCATTTCGACAACTTATGTCTCTTCAGTGCAGATAAAATCTAAACGTTTGGAAGACCATCAATTCAAAGATGTTTAAAAACTGATAGAGAACGGATAACCAATATGATCTAAATGTATAGCCAAAATCAGCTAAGGACAGAGCTTTGCATGAGGGAGATACTAGTAATGAAGTTATTTTTAACCTAATGACCACCTTAAGATACATTCACTGATTTCCGAATTATTTCAATTAAAAAAAATTAAGTTATAGAAGAAAGAAATAAAATGGAGGGGACAACCAGGCCAGCGAATTTCTATTGCCACTTGAAAAGGAGAGAAACGGGTAGGGGCAGAATATTAAGCTTTCTATACACCACCCGGCAAGTCTGTTATCCTTAGATAAGTATACTGCATGGAGCTTAGCGTTTCTCCACTCGGTGGATGTCCTTAGTACTGGATTTGGCCTCTCGTTTCGAGATTTTTTGTAACGAGTACTTTTTTTTTATTACATTTGGGGAATGACTTCCCATATTACATTTGGTTAATGACTTCCCATATTATTTGATTCTAATGCTGCTGATGAGAGGGTACTTCTTGAAACCCGTGTACAGCATAACGAAATTTCGGTACTTGTAGTATTTTCAAAACTGAATGACTAAACGAACGAACGTACATGTCTATTTGTAGACCAGCAAGGGTTAATCAAAATTTGTAATCTTTTATTCGATTAGTTAGAGGTTCATGTCTGATGAACCATGTTCAGATATATCATGATGAGAGCAAGTAAATCAATTAATTCATTCAAATATAAAAAAGAAAAAAAAGAAAGGTAGGTGGACAGCACAATTCGGGACAAAAAGCGAACTGATAATTGCAGAAAGTTTTACCTTCTACTGTATCATGTTCAAAGGGGTCTCCTGTTATCGGAAATTATTATAAAAGGGGAAAATAACAGTTACTTCGGTATTTTATTATTTATTACCACTGGGTCGATACCTCTGCTGATGGACTTTTAGTCCCCGAGGGTATTCACCAACCAAGTAGTCAGTACTTCGGTGCTGATCCGAAAATCGATTGTATTGAAATTAACAATTTCTAAATTTTACAAAATTATGTTAAAAACTAACCATAGCTGAATTTTGGCGTTTCTTTTTAGATCCTTTTGGTTATTTGTTCTTTATCAGCTTTAACATTTTTTACGGTTAATGGACTTCCAAGTGATTTGGTTTCATCTGCACGGATGAGACATACGTTGTCGAAATGCTCATATGCAGAAAATAAATTAACAATTACTTCGGTATTTAGTTTTTTATATTCATATTTGGCAGTTTGTCTACTATTTTTCGGAGCCAAATCTTTTTATCATGACTCAAAGTTTGTTGGCGTACATTTCTTGTGAAAACGACGGTAGATTACCGACGAAACAAAGCACAAGATTACACAAATCAAAGTTCGAAAACAAGGCAAAAGCAAGGACACAAGAAGACGGAAGACCTAAGGCACTCCACATCCACAAACATTACAAATTCAACACTCAAAACTTATCACAAAGAGTGTGAACACAAGGTGCTCCGGAAGGATAAGCATATCCTGCTCTTTATACAGCGCCAATCTCACTGTCAGTAGGTCATAATCGGTAATGTCAGATCCGGGAAGGCATGAATCTAGCTCGATTGTCCGTTTCCATTTTTGGCATGTTATATCTATTTATAATAACGCGGTGGCGACCATTTTATATCCTGAAAGGTCGATAATAAAAACGACAAAACATATGCTTGACTCAGCAGTTTTGATGTGGTGTTTTTTCTCGTTCAGATAGTCACAGTATGAACTACAAGCTCTACAGTAACGCTATGCTTAAGAGGAATGTATATTGCTGCTGAGAAAGGAAAAGATCACAACGCCCCTTTGCAATGATCGAGTTGACATTGGTTAAGTATTATGCATTTTAGCTTGTACTTTTAAATACTTGACTAAAAAAGAACATAGTCGTAAAGATAAGATTTAAAAAAATACATTAGTAGATCCAGAAAGTGAACTCAAGTGGTTTGCTTTCCTTAATTCATCATTATTTTTCATTACATTCTTAATTGTAAATTTTTGAAAATAACTGTATGTAAAGCGTATATATTTTATTTTTGAACTTGAATGTTGTATTTCAAAATTTTGCAAAAACAATATATGAATCATACTGGTATATCAATGAAATAAAACCTTGACAAATCTTTCAAAATTACGTTTTGTCCAACTTTTTCTTTTTCAAGATTGTGGTCATGGAGTTATTTGTATACCTGTTTTGGGTTTTATTTTTATGTTTATACTATAGGGAAACGGGAAAGAGAAAAGGGGGGTTGGGGGTTGGGTACAATAAATGTAAAAAACGGATAACAGGAAACGCCTACAATGGATGAAAATTATGATTACATGCCGCAATCTGCCATGGAACTACACATAGAGAGCATGAACAAGACAAAAGACAAAAGTAGACAACGATAGGAAATCGGGACAGCCGGACTTGTACCGGCACTAGCGATAGCCAGCGGTAGGGTTAAATCGGTTTATGAGTACCCAAACCTCCGGAGTTCCTATCGTTGTTTAATTTGGTCTTTTGTATTTTTATTGTGGGTTTTTCTTGTTCAGTTCCTTGTTACCTTACGGCATGTGACTATGTTTTTCGGCCATTGTAGATGTTTCATGTAAAATTTTTAATTCTATTTTTTCAAAATAACACTTAATATCTAAATTATTTGCATATGAATACATAAGTAAAACATAGAGACAATATGACAAAAACAAACTATAGGACCATATGTAAATGTAAACAACAATGCCGCAAAACTAAAAGCACTAGCAGTTTTTACCGTAAAAAATGAGGTATCACCAGGTGCCCCTGAAGTCCTTAAGTCAAACGCGATTTAAGGGAGTACGAATGTCAGAAATTTTGTAATTAGAATTAAAATTCTGACCTTTTGTTTTGAAGAACTTTGCTATTAGAACAACATGAGCAAAAAATTTTGAAAATCCATGAAGGAATTTTTGAGATATAAGACGTCAAAATTTTGGCGGGAAACAGTTCTCTCTAGAGTTTTCCTTCATTTTTCATTGGCTGTTTATTTGCCTTAAAATATATGAAAATATAATTGGAAGTTGATAAAATTTTGCATTTTGTCTATTTTATGCATGTTAAAGTGACCTATGACCAAGAAAATATGTTCCATGTTCAAAAAAAATTACCCTGTTTGAGTGAATAAAACCCGACGATATCGAATGCTTCTGAAATCTGACACTCATACTCCCTTAAAGTATTCCTAAAAACAAAATATTTTGTCAAAATTACTGCAGACTTACTTTTCTGGCTGAATCAAATGTGAACATTCATTTTCCAACCAAACCTTTGGTTTATTCTACCATAAGGTAAAATGTACCCAAGCACCCAGTTCCCATACACCTCGTTTTAAAATTTATTGTTTTACATTTATCTTGAAATTATCTTTTGTACTTTTTAGGAATTAAAAAAATCATCTGACTTTTTGTTGATTAAACAAAAATAAAAAAGTAAATTATCAAATTTCAGAAGAGTTAAAAAATAATTGAATCTCACATAAATAGTTTCAACCTTTCTGTTTATTCAGTATACAATAGTCTAAAAAGTAAAGAACGATTACATATAAAGAAGTTTGAAAAGTTTTATATTTAATCTGCGTTTTTACCTTTCTTCCCAACATCATGATTGGCAATCTGAGTCTTGAATCATTAGCGTTTACTAACTATTTTATCTCGTATCATGTTTAGCCATAACTTTTATATATTACATGTAAAAATTATAATGGTGTTGAAAAAAAGATGTAACCAAGGACCACAATCGATATTATTTCTTGCTAAATAAAGTCATCTCCCCTTTTTATTTTTATACGGAACCTTTAAATTTGCAATTTCTGCTATTGGTTTTAAATGATCTATGATCCCAATTTTACACAAGCATCCTTTTTTGTATTTTAATTTATTTTAAAAAAAGCAAAAGACCTTTCTTGGGTGCGTTTTGATCATTATGTTGCAATATATAAAAATTTAAAATAAGGAAAGCGTTCTAACACTTTTTTGGTAACCAATACGAGTCAATGTAGTATTTTGTAAATACTAGTATATGTATTTCACTGCAAATTTTAAGGTATTATGTGGTTAAAACTGCTTTTATTGGGTCTATATATGAATAGTAATATAAAATAGTTTTGTCGCTCTGTCGTTTATAAATAAAACCAGGAAATGAAGGAAAATATATTTATGTCACAAAGTTTTGAATTGAGATAAGTTTTCAAAATAAACATTATTTATGGAACGAATAACTGGCAAATCTGTTTTCACTTTGAATGTTTTGGAAATGCAAATATAGCTATTCATAACAAAGTAGTTTCCAATGTTACAATAAAAATGTACATTTGCACTTTTAATAAAAGCACTTTGAAAGTGTAAAAATGACATAAATCACTAGTTTTGTGCGAATACATAAAGGTTTTAATTTAGGGAATGTTTAATAAGAATTATTTCTTTGTAAGGAACACAATGAAGTTTTATATCTTATAGGTGAAAAGAAAGAAAAAAATTCGTTATACAGCTACAATCTATAACTCAGGTATTAAGTTACTTCTCAGTTTTCAGACAAAAAAAACCAAAACAAAAAAAAACAAAACAAAACACGACACGAAACAATACAAAATGCAAAAAAAAAAAAATAAATAAAGACATACAATTATGGTTATTTACTATTAAAATCGATCAAAATACTTGACAAAATATCATTTTTCAAAAGGTGGAAAACAAATTTGTTGATATTTTTTTTAGTTGAAATATAGTGTCGAATCGAGCAATAATATCTGCATTGATACGACCAGTTACTTCTACTATATGCATGTGATTGTAATTATCGGCCATTGAAAGTGTTAACTGTGATCTTCTCTTTGTAAGGAAAACATTATTTCTATGGTCATAACAATAATTTTTGTGTTATTCTTTATTAGTGGATGTCATAATAAATCTCAATATACTACGCCTCCTAATACTTTTCCAGTGAGTTGATGCTTCTATTGATAAACTGTAATATCGTTTTAGTAAGAAAAAATACATTTTAAATAAACAGCTGGGCAAAGTCGCATAATACGCCCGTCGTCACCACTTCAAAACCTTAAGTGATTAAAGAAAGTAGTTCTCAATTTATAATGCACCTATAACTGCCTAATTAAGACTGGTATCTCTTTGACTTATCAATCTGCAAAGGTTGAAGTGAGCTGAACAAAGTAATAATCATTTAGAGGGTGTAATGTATAAAATTGCCTTAAATTTGAAAAATAAAGTCCCATGATAACTCTTGCAAGAAAAATCAAAACTCACAAAAAAGTATACAAACATTATTTAAAATTATGGATTTCCTTTCTTAGGGTTCTAGTGCTGCTGATGAGGAATTAATTTCCGAAATGGCCATACAGCTCATTAAAATTATTGCAGTTGGAGTTCACATATGTGTTATGGTTTCATGTTAATTTACTCCATATCCTTTCGTAAAATAAACCATGAAGCCATCATATCTTATATGCCAGCGAAGCTGGCACTTATGGTAAGAATGTAATCCAAGGATATCCACGTGACAGGCAGAAAAAAATTCGAAGGCACCAATATATATATATATATTGGTGCCTTCGAATTTTTTTCTGCCTGTCACGTGACCTTTTTGTACGACCAAAATATCACATGACACAATAAAGTTCATTCATTGGCTAATTTTATTTCTCAACATAACGAGAATCAGTTTGCTTGTCCGTTTTTTTGAAGAGTTGTCAATTTTTATTCTTTTTGTTAATCAATTAACCAAAAATTTATTGTTAATAATTTCTCCGATTTTTAAAATCATATGTCTCGCCCAGTCGGGTTTCTACGCGAAAAAATTTCCCTTCTGGTCTCCTTACATTTCACGTTCAACCGGAAACAAGTTCGTGCTGCCATGGTGACACTGACGATGAACCGCGAAATTCCCGTTCAGCAATTTACATTTTTTTTCGCTATTTTTGTGGTTTAGAAACATGTTAATTAGTTTAAAATATGCTGGATTGTCAAGTTCCTCCATTCAAACGGGTTGAAAATAACCTTTCAAATTTTAACTCCTTAATCAACCAGTCACCCAGTGGCAGTGCCTCTTCATGGACCCGATAAATTACGTTTGTTGAACGAGAAATCCCTCATTGACCATGTCCATGGACAGTAATTTTTAAGGAAAGAAAGCAAAATGGTCTTTTAGGCATTTACTCAGCCCGCGATCGTTCCGAACAGGGCTACAATGTACCGTTGTACGTGAAGGTACCGTTCTCATAGTGATCTTTTTATTGGGCTACCTCCAATGAATTTTACTGAAAATGAAATTACGAATGAATGAGATAATGCCTTACCTTGAAGATGAGATTATATAGGGCCTATCCCTTTTCCCTTTATTTGAAAACTGGTCTTGTGTGATGCTGGCTTTATTTTGACTGAAAACTTTCAAATGAAATGGCATTATGCTTTTCAATAACATAATGCTCAAGTAATTGTGAAAATTGGCAATCCTCAAACGATGACAACTTGGCGTCTGCTACACGTTATACAGGAAATTGTAAAACTTCAGTTCAAGGACCGACAACTACGTAGATCATAGTTGAGATTGCAATGCGCTCAGGGGTAGCATTTGTAACATATATGTTGGGGATTGTTAATCATGAATTATGATATAATAAGGCTGGATATATAAATTTGATATTTCCCTCTTTTTAGAGTGTATTATGGGACTTGAGTTGAACTGTCAATCAAATCGGACATAAAACTCAGGCGCGGATCCTAGGCAATTTGAAAAGGGAGGGGGTTCCAATTCTAAAATAATAGAAATTTTTGGGGTATTTCTTAGTAAAACATCTGCATATTCATTAAAAAAACACGATTGTCGAAAAAAAGGGATTCCAATCAATTGAACCCCCCCCTCCCCTTTGGATCCGCCGATGAAACTTTTTTTTTCAAATTTGCTCAAAATCTCTTTGATTTATTATTATACCCCCNGGGGATTGTTAATCATGAATTATGATATAATAAGGCTGGATATATAAATTTGATATTTCCCTCTTTTTAGAGTGTATTATGGGACTTGAGTTGAACTGTCAATCAAATCGGACATAAAACTCAGGCGCGGATCCTAGGCAATTTGAAAAGGGAGGGGGTTCCAATTCTAAAATAATAGAAATTTTTGGGTAATTTCTTGGTAAAACATCTGCATATTCATTAAAAAAACACGATTGTCGAAAAAAAAGATTCCAATCCCTTGAACCCCCCCTCCCCTTTGGATCCGCCGATGAAACTTTTTTTTCAAATTTGCTCAAAATCTCTTTGATTTATTATTATACCCCCGCTTTAGCGGGCGGTATATTGTGATCATGCTGTCCTTCCGTCCGTTCGTCCATCCGCCATATGGTACTTACTTTGCGGCAACAATTCCTCCTAGACCACT
>MJUU01055560.1:188245-209565 GCA_002080025.1 Modiolus philippinarum | reverse complement strand
GGGGGGGGTTACTCACGGGCATAGGGGTACATACTTTGTGGTGACAACTCCTCCTAGACCACGTGGTGAAATTAAATGAAACTTTCACAGAATGTTAAGTATACATTGCCCTTGTGCATCATTTATTTAAAAATTTGATTTGATCTTTTTTAGGGGGGAGCAGGGGGTATGATATAAGTGCTCACATTTTTTTTGGCGTCAACTCCTCCTATGTACAGGTTAAATTAAATAACGCTGATACATGATGTGTATGTTCTTTCTAAACAGCAACCATTTCTAAATTGTTTAGTCAACACAAGTTTCCTTTGCTTTGAATTCATCTCGGGTATTTTATTAAATTATTTAAAGGAACTTGACAAGTAGTAGCATTTTCAGTGACAGATTATATGATTATGACTGACTCTTAAATACATGTAAGTTTTAAAATATAGAATATTTAATTACTGGAAGATGTTTAAGTGTGTCACTTGCTGAAAATATTGCCAATAGGAAAACTACTGATGATAAGAATATTTCTCAAGGAACAACCTTTCACGCATCTGTATGCAACATTTGATCTTGTACTTTGCATCATATTTCTAGAAGTAATTGTGGGTTCTCTCTTATGTTTGAAGGAAAATGCATGCACTCAAATCCCCGAGTCGCAAGAACATGTCAGTATAAAGGCTTACTTTACTTTTAGTAAACTAAATTTAACGAAATATTGGCACTTCATTTATCTTTTACCCGAGGACACATGCAGCCTATGGAGCTATAGCCAAAACATTAACACATCATATATCAAAGCTAAAAGTTACATTGGTTTTATTTATAATGTCCCTACCCTATCCATGATTTTACAGAGTTTCCTGGTCGGCTACAGTGCCAAGATGAAACATTACTCAGTGAGACTCCTATAATAAAGACGGTTTTAGGCTTACATACAGTGGCAGACAATCCGAAAGCAAAGGTATATAAAAACAATAAGCCTCCCCAATCTTAATTTGAGAGACTTAAAAACAGAGACTGAAAATGGCTATTCATGATGTAAACATGACAATACATGTATACAGACAAAATGACTTAGACAACACAAATAAAGAGAAATAAACAAAAACACCAGAAAACTGAAGCACTAGCAAGTGTGAACCACCAAGTCCTCCGGAAGGGCATTAATGATATGCTCCTCCAAATTGAAAAGTCTGGTTTTGCTTAGTCTTTGTTTGTTAGTACTGTCAACAGACAAACAGGACGAAATATGACAGATCATTACAATGTCTCCAGTTGACCGTACTATTCATGGATATATAAATGCAATAGCGAATGATCAAGTATAAGACACGGACATGTCACGTTGGAAAATTAGTGCTCAAAACAGAAAGTTCACTATTGGAAAGTTGAAATCATCACGCTTGGCGTCAAACGTCCAGAATCACTATTACTAGAATGAATAGTAGAGTCTGGTAAAAGTCTGTTCAGTTGCTTCGCTGGCATTCAAGGCTAAGCCTTCCTCATATTACCTCTACAATGTTTGAAGTGAATAGGATTGTCAAGTTAGAACATGACATGTGAAAAATTACCTCAGAATTGATAAAGAAATTTCCATAACTCTTGCAAGAAAAATCGAAATTTCATGAAAAATTATAAGATTATGAGGCCATCATACCCAATATCTCTATAACCGATTTAACCTAGAGATTGGATGTTGTCTCCTTGACATTTACCCCATTTCCTTTCGTTTTCATATCAATAAGTACAACCATTCATTTTGGATCTGAAGAAATATACGATGATTGGAGAATATTATTTCGAATTCATATTTTATCAGATAAACATATAAAGTGATGTTTTAAGGTAGTAAACCTAAGTTAAGGGAGAAAACTCTAAAGATCAGAAAGACGTTTCAAAGAGTCAGTTTCATTGATGATTTTTAAACATTACAGTTAAAAGAGTTAAAATGTTTCTTTAAATCTTAGAAAATATTGAAAAAATACATGTAATAAAAACAAACGTACAAGTGACTTTTCAGAGTTGTGTTCCTTAAACTAGGTCTACCTCCTTAAACGTAAATGAAAAATACTCAAATCATTCTACATAGCTAGCTTTAAGGATGTTTGCTGGTCGATTTTAAAATAACAAGGATTTCAATTAAATGTAATTTTTTGGGAGAAAATCAACAAAGAAGTAATTCAAGACAAAATAATCAATAGGTTACCGATGAAATTTTTGAGATACAAATGTTTCAAAAAATGACGGGAAACCGAACTCCTCTACATTTTTTATAGGTTTAACATGAGCAATATTTATCCAATAATGAATATGACAAAATAACACCAACTGAATAAAATTTTGTCAGAATGTTCAAAAAGATGCATAAAATGAAATTAAGAAAAAAAATAAGAGGGTCACCGGGCAAAAAATTATTAAACTTTTGAATGGATATAACCAGAGAGGTCCGAAAATCTGACAAAAATACATAAACATGACCAGCGAACATCCTTAATAAGGGGTATCAGAGTATGGCATTCAGTAAAAATTGCTCTCTCTCTCTCTCTCTCTCTCTCTCTCTCTCTCTCTCTCTCTCTCTCTATATATATATATATATATATATATATATATATTTGTCAGTTTGAAGATCATGGAAATGACTAAAGCATGCTACACGACCCATTGTTTTCACGACATCAAAAATAGACCCATATGTTAATCAAAGATTCTCATTAACTATGAAATTAGTATTTGTCTTCATTACCAAAGGAGTTAGCGTACGAAGTACATTTGTATTGCGGTAGTTTTTTTTACTAAATTTCCACCTAAAGATGATATCCGAATTATTTCAATTCATAAAAATTTTAAGAACAAGAGAAAGAAATGAAGATCAAAGAGACAACGAGAGCAACGAATGTTAATTGCCGCTTGAAAACAGGAGAAATGGTGAGGGGCAGAAAATATAGCCTTCAATGCGCCTCCTAGTGAGTATGTTGTCCTTAGGTGGAAATAGAAGGGTCTTTATACTGAATGAAGCGTGGCATTTTCATCACACAGTATACATGTAGCGGCAACGGTTCGCGGTCAGGCATTCCTTATTATGACCTGACTACCCTCCATAGACATGCAATTCCCCTATCCACCCACCTTGGGACCTGTGCGGCAGCTCTGTAGCCGGAGACCTTGAAAACTGATTCAGGTGCCTGTTGCAGTGATTCTAATTGTAAATCTTTAGCTATGAAATTTGTTGTTGTATTGTCCACAAAATGAATTTTAATTCAAGAAATGGTATAAGGGGTTTTGAAAAAATAATATTGAGATCAGGCGCACCGTAGGAGCATCTCGTGCTTCTTATACGATACCCACTGTTTTAAAAAGGTCAACTCCGGTAGAAGACAAACAATCTTTAGCTGTAAAGGGAATGATCTGTGGTCATCTGGGAAACAGATACCTTATAGCAGTCCATATATAAGATCTTTAAACATGTTTATCGGTAATTTGTATGAATTTCCTTTGATCTACAGCGACTGATAATCTCAGTATCACCGAACTGGACATTATCACTTAGTATGTAGTTTTATTTATCATTTCATGAATTACCGATAAAAGAAATATATATCATTATGTTTTTGATACGGACTGTATCACGACGTAACGCATCAAGCTCGCCCTAACGGGCTTACTTGATACAGGCCGTGATAAAGTCCGTATCAAAACCAAAATGTCCTATATTCCATATATCTAAATATTTCCTATGAATTTCCGTTAATCAGGAATTTTTATTTGCCGTGATTTATGAATGACTGTGATCTTTGATTTTTCATTATTATGGAGTTCTCCCTTTCATCATCTTTGCTTTGGTATTCGTTTGCCGATGTATTCTTTTGATAAATGATGCCACTGCCGGTGGACTGTTAGTCCCCGATGGTATTCACCAACCAAGTACATGTAGCTAGTGTACTTCGGTGCTGCTCCAAAACCAATTTTATCTGAAAAATTTGCAATTAAAACTTAAGGAGTGCATAGTTCTGTCCATAGCTGATTTGGCTTTCCTATTTATATCCTTCTGGTAATTTGTTCTCTATCAGCATTTACAAATATTTCTCTATCAGCATTTCCAAATATTTCGATTTGATCTGCACCGAAGAGACATAAGTTGTTGAAATGAGCATATGCAGAACCTGTATCCACAGTAACCTTGTGTTCTTTCATGACCCCTCCCCTGAAGCTTTGTTTAGCCATTTCATTTAATTATTGATTTCGTCTTCACTTATTTGACATTACCGGTTTTGACCCTTTAGCTTTCTTATAGTGTGACAGATGCCACTAGTGGAGCAGGACATGCTTACCCTTCCGGAGCACCTGATTTTATTTCCTGTTTTCATATGAATTCAGTCTATAAGTGCCTTAGTCCTAAATATTGTGTTTTTCCTGTGCCTGTCTTGTGGTCTTTTTTGTCCAAGTTTTTTATTTGTTCTCGTATTTGCATTGTCTCTGAACATTGATTTTTGACTTAAATGATTTTTAAACAACTTCATACAAAGGCTGGGGTATATAGGATTCCTCTTGTCCGTCTGTCCTTCCGTCCGTCCATCAACCTTTGGTTTCCGGATGATAAATTGAGTTCGATATGAAGGAAAGTTTTTATTTTAGGTCAATGATATTATTTATAAAATATAGTTCAAGGTCGAATTTCTTCGGAATCGGATTTTGTAATCTAGAGTTATTGCCCTTGAATTACGCGATATCTGTAAATTTTATGGTTTCCGAATGATATCTCGAGTTTGCTTTGAAGTATTTTTTATATTAAAAAACAATATTACTATTCATAAAATACAGGTCAAGTTTAATTTTCACCGTAATCGGATTTTGTGATCTAGAGTTATTGCCCTCGAAAACGCAAAATCTGAATGATTCAATTGTTTCAAAATGATATCTTGAATTTGCTTTGAGGGAAAAGGTTAATTTGTTAGGACATACTATTAATTATAAAATTGATATAATTTGTTAGGACAATACTATTAATTATAAAATACATTATATAGTTCGATTTTCACCGTGATCGGATTTTGCGATCTAGAGTTTTTGCTTTTGAATTACGCTTTATTTGTAAATTTCATGGTGTTCGGATTATTACTTTGGTTTACTTTGAAGGAAAATTTAAATATTTTAAGTCACCCTTACTATTAATTAAATACAAGTCAAGTTAAATTTTCACAGTGATCGGATTATGCAATCTACAGTTATTGCCCTAAAATTACGCAAAATCCGTAAATTTTATGGTTTCCGGATAAAAGTTTGATTTTGCTTTGAAGAAAAGTTTCAAGTTTTAAAGACAATATTTCAATCATAAATTACAGGTCAAGTGTTATTATCATTGTGATCGGATTTTACAATCTAGTTATTGCCCTTGGCTTACGCAATATCTGTAATTTTATGGTTTCCGGACGATAACATGATTTTGCTTTGAAGGAAAGTGACAAGATCAATTTTGCAATCTAATTATTGCCCTTGAATAACATAAAATCTGTGAAATTTATCGTTTCTGAATGATAACTAGAAACTGCTTTGAAGGAAAGTTTAAAGAAAATATAACTATTCATAAAATACAGGTCCAATTTGATTTTCATCGTGACCGGATTGTGCGATCCAGAGTTATTGCTCTTGAATAACGCAACATCTGTAAAATTTATGCTTGCAGGATGATAACTTGAGATTGCTATAAAGGGATGTTCTTCTATTTAAAGGCATAGCTATTATTCATAAAAACATGTCGAGTTCGATTTTCACCGTGATCAGATTTCGTGTTTTAGAGTTATTTGCCCTTGAATTATGCAAAGTTTGTAAATTGTATTGTTCCCGGATGAAATCTCGAGTTTACTTTAAACGAAAGTTTTAATATTTTAAGGCAATATTACTAAAAAAAAATACAGGTCAAGTTTGATTTCCACCGTTATCGGATTTTACAGTCTAGAGTTATTTACCTTGAATTACACATAATCTGTGAATTTTTGGTTTTCGGATGATAACTTTAGCTTGCTTTGAAGAAAAGTTACCACATTTTAGTACAATGTTACTATTCATAAAAATCAGGTTAAGTTAAATTTTCACCATGATAGGATTTTGCAATCTAAAGTTATTGCCCATGAATGACGCAAAATCTGTATATGTTATAGTGCAGTACAGTTTTAATCAAACTATTCGAATTGGAAGACTTGTTACCAAAATATGCGTATTTGCTGAAAGAGAACAAATATCTAAAAGAATCAAGATGAAAAGCCAAGTCAGCACAGAACCAGACTATGGATAAGGGAGTTACTACTTATTTTAACAGTGTTTCGAGTGAGACACTAGACCTAAATTCTACCAAGCAGCTTTTTTCAAATTGACAGAATAATAGATCTATTAAAAATTGATCAATAGCTAAAAGTATTCTGATGAATAGAGACTGAACAATGACCAGTCACACTTNTGAAAGTGTTTGAGCAGCTAGCAAGAATTTTTGTATAAGGTCTCACTTGAAATGCTGCATTTTTTTCTGAAAATTAGTTATTACAAGTTTCAAAATAAGGGACCGGCCATTTAACTTGAAAGGGGGGGGGTTATGTTTTTTTTCTTGACAGAAAAATTTTTCGCGCTTCGCGCTAAAAAAAATATTTATTTTTGTAACTAGTATAAACAAAATATTTTTTGTTTCGAAAATAAGCATTATTGTTTTGGGCAGAAAGCCCACTTCAGAATATTTTTGTTTCATCAATTTTGCAGCCAAAATATTTTTTCACATAAAATCAACTTCAGAACATTTTTTTCGAAAACACCCCCCCCCTTTTCAGGTTTAATAGTCGGTCCCTAAGGAAAATTTGTAAACCAATAAACATTGTAATCATATTCGGTAGAAACACATACCTGTCAACCACATTGAAGCGTTAATTAGATCGAATTAACGGATTAGCCTTCCCGTTAAATAAACACTTTTATGTCAATGTTTACCTAAATGAACTTATTAACCTGGTCAATCAGACTACACTTGTATGATTATTGACAATGAACTGCCCTTGAAATGGGATTTTGCATACTATCAGATCTTTTTTTCTCCTAATTTTGATTTTTTACGAGTGCAAAGTTGATTAACTTATATTTGTTAAAACACGTCTGCTTGTCTCCCCTTTTATTTTTTCTTGTTTTCCTATTTGAGATATCGTGCTCTTCTCCAGCAATTATTTTATAATGAGAAACTTATTTTAACATATAACAAGACATAAAAAAGCAGTTTAAAATAGAAAAAAAGAAGGGAAACGGGGAATGTGTCAAAGAGACAACGAACCAAAGGGGAGTAATAACAACTCAAAGCTACCATAAGATCTTCAATGAACGATGAGAAAACCCCACACCCAACGGCAGGTCGTTTAAAACGGCAGTTTAAAAGCCTATTTAATTATATTTTTTTTTCAAAATATTGTTCTACTTACATACCATATGACTGCTTCAAAATTAAATTATATAGTAACAGATGTACTATTAATTGTAAAGTATTTGATATTTATACCTTTTGTTCTGAAAATCAGAACACTGAGGAGGTTAAATCATTCATAACAAGTCTCAACATGAGGAATGACAACCACCAGCAAGCCTAAAACTGTAGATAATATACGAATGTATAAGAAATATCAACTATATCCATGGCGAGACAGTGAAAAACAGTATTTCTATTGACAACCCTTGTTATTATTTCCTATACATACGTCGTGACGCGTTATCACCCCAAGTCCCAATCACAAAGGGGGTCATCACCCCCTTTGTCAGCTCTAGAGGTTGACAGGTATGTAAACATCTCCTGTTCTGATTTTCGATTCAGTTGCCGAATTTTGGTATTGCATGTAATCCTATCAAAACCATTTCAACAGTTTGTTTGTTACATAAGTTATCATTGGAGAATATAATAATATGAAGTTGCCTAAACAGAATATTATGTCCACACTACTGCAATTAAGCTGGATTTTGGCCCTTACTTAATACTTTGTAAATCTAAGTACCTAAAAAAAAACTTAAACTTAGGGCCAAACGTTTATATACTGTCAACAAAGATTAGTTTTCTTTCGCAGTCCGAAAGATAGTATTACAAAAACCTATAAAATGGCTTATAAAAACAAATACTACTATTGTCTGCTTTGTTTTGCCCTTAATACATGACAAGCTTTTTACCAATTCTGTAACTATTGGTAACTTACTTTGAATAATTACAAAAAAAACTACAGACGGCGGAAAAAGAAATCAGGCAAGACAAGACATGGGCTGTGCAACTGATCATAATTACAGGTACATTTGTATGTTTACAAATCGAAGGACATGATTGACAGCAATAAATTGACCGCAAATCGACATTGAGCTCGACATCAATGGTTCACTTAACACGCTTAATGTAATATTTGGCATACACATTGATGGTATGTGTTCTATAATGACTCAGCTGTTTTAACTAAAAAAAAAAACAAAAACAAAAACACACGGACATTGTAAACAAGTTTATATCCACTTTTTCAGTAATAGTAATACATGATTTGCCCAAGGCTTACTCTGCTACATGCTGACCATTGTTTGACCTTTGATACATGTGTCAAAAGGCCATCCTTAGATTTCTTGAGTACTTAAGTACTTACTTGCTCAGCAAGTTTGTACTTATCAAAAAGCATTAAGAAAATAACACAAACCTAAGAGCTAATGTTCAGATGTAGCGTTGTTTAGATGTAGCGTTGTTCAGATGTAGCGTTGTTTAGATGTAGCATTGTTTAGATGTAGCGTTGTTCGAGTCTAGCAAAGAATTCCGCTCGAACCAGCGATAGGTAGCCTCTTAAACTTGCATTGTGGTATGAACAAACCTCATTAATGAAGACCTAATGATTATTTACAGACGAGGAACAATTAAAGCGTTGTACAATTACCTCGCCATGTATTTATGAGACTTTTTTTCTGCATTTACTTCATATCCTTTTATTGTTTATAACATTGAATTACATAACAAACATAGCAGTAGCTTTAAGTCCTATAGCTTGTTGAGCATATTTTGAGACCAAGAGCGAAATATTCATATAAAGTCAAAGGTCTTCAAAGACAAATATTTTGATTTCCGTTTTTGATTATGTTCAGAATTGAGCACGATTACAGGTTATTTCTGTTACACGTTATATAATTAGTAAGTCTCGTTTCTTTCGTATTTCATTTATCTTTCTTTGATTTGCAACCAGGTTGACCCCTAAGTTAAGGCCATATCCTTATTTTCTCTTTTGTCACTTTAATTGTTTTTTTTAATTTGTTTATTAAAATACAGTTGTAATTTTGTTTATTCATGCTATATATCGTTCCTTGCGGAACTTCCAAAAAAGATTAAACTGTGCAGTTACAAATTAACGTCACTCTCCTTCTAGCCAATTTAGAAAGTTTATAAGTGGTCGTAAAACAAGAACATTGTTACATCAATATAAATAACCCAGTTTGGAGGTTTATTGAAGTTCTAAGTTTCTATCTGAAAATTCCTTTGTATATGAGCTGTTTTAGACTTGAAACTTTTAGCTATAACTTGACTTCACTTTCTCCGTTTATTTCAGCTTTGGACTTTTTCATCCCCTTAAATTTTATTTTATTTTTTTTTCTTCAAGCACCCTCACTAATGAGGTTTGGCTTTACCATTTTATTTATTTACTCATTTAGGTAATGAATACTTCTTTTTGGACTACTTTTGAATGAAGGATTTCCATATTATTTGATTTTAATGCTACTGATGAGAGGTTACTCCTTGAAACACGTGTACAGCATAACGAAATTTACTGTTTTTTCTGCAACTTCGGTATTTTTGTATTTTCAAGTCTGGCAACAACCAAAACCGAATTATGTACATGTAATCGTATATGGCTCGCCCCCTATGGTTTACTTAACATGTGTTATTGTTAAATTTGCCATACAACTGTATGTTATTTGCTTAATGA
This sequence comes from Modiolus philippinarum, assembly GCA_002080025.1. NCBI lineage: Eukaryota > Metazoa > Mollusca > Bivalvia > Mytilida > Modiolidae > Modiolus > Modiolus philippinarum. Next base: position 199,618 of record MJUU01055560.1, on the reverse strand, counting down.
TGACAAAACATTTTTAATCTGAAATAGATATTAAACGGACAATGCTGAAGACAGGAATTACAATCAAAATGACCTCTTTTATTATAGTTATACATATCTTGCCAGAGGCTTACACTTGACATGATGTCCATTCTTTGACCTTCAGTACAGTAACATGGGGTTATCCTTGGACTTCCTGAGTACGTTTGTTTTTACATGAGCCCGTCTGCACTTAGCAAAAAGCATTCAGAAAAAATACAAACTCAAGGACTGTTTTAGTTATGCTTGCGATAGAGGTAAACATGCCTACATAAGCGTTGTTCGGCAGTTAGCAATGAATTCCGCTCAAACCGGTGCTAGCAGGGGCCATCTTGAACTTACTATGAGGTATCAGCAAAGCTTATAGTTGAAGGCGTCATGGTAACTTTAAGATGAAGAACAACAATACGGCGTTGTTCCTTTGCTTGTTTTTACCATAAATTGGTAGAGACTTTGTCTCAAGTACATTTACTCCATATCCTTTCATTCACCATTAAATTACTTGAAGACTTTCTGTGTAGCTTTATGGAATTTGGAAGGTTAAGCACATTTAATTGCAAAGAGCGAATATTCATATCCCGTAATTGCTCTTCAAAGAGTACATATTACATATAAACAACAAAATACCGAAGTCACTGTCAATTTATTTTCTGTATATGCGCATTTCGACAGATAATGTCTCATCAGTGCAGATTCAACTAAGACATTCGGAAGTCCATTAACTGAAAAAACATGTATAAGCTGATAGAGAACAAATAATCAAAGGAATTTCAATAGAAAAACAACATTTTGCTAAGGACAGAACTGTGCATGAGATAGATACTCCTTAGTTTTAAGCAAAATTAAGCAAAACTTAGCTTTTGCAAGTTTCAATACAATTGGATGTCGTATCAGCACCGAAGAACTGACTACTTGGTTGGTGAATACCACAGAGGACTAACAGTCCACTAGTAAAGGCATCGGCCCGGTAGTAATAAATACAAAGAAGCGAAGTCACCATCAATATATAATTTATTTTCTGCATATGCGTATTTCGACAACTTGTCTCATCAGATCAAACCAATATATTTTGAAGTCCATTAACCGAAAAAACATGTATGAGCTGATAGAGAATAAATAACTAAATGGATTTAAGGGGGTAGACCTGGGGGAGCCTAAAATTTTCCACTTGTTTAATTTTCTTAATATTTTCAGTATTAAAACTACACATGTTCATGTCAACTTTCAGCAATTTTCAACAATTTTTACCGTCCCGTTTTATGTCTAGTGGTCATCAAAGATACCCTGTTTCCTCATATTATTTGGTCCATTCAGGACTTAATTGTGGTGTATAAATTGGCTCTAATTAAATTTTCATTTGATTTAAAATAATTTCAAATGCAAAATTCTGTAGTTTAGGCATGTTTGAAAGTAATCATGAATAATGATAGTTAATTTAAATAGTTTGAACTGAAATACATGGGTGTTCTGAATAATATAGGCTGACATTTTTACTCTATTTTGGTCACTATTCAACGCTTCTTTTAAAAAATTCTGTCGTTTAATTTTCACCAAAAACTGAGAATAGAAAGAAAACTAGTATATGTAAGATATAGTAAAATTTTAGAAAATTCTACCGCCACAGTTTTTCTTAATTTAGAATTAAGTCAGTAAAAATCAATAAAATTGTCAAATCTCTGCTATAAATTACCTCCCTTGGAAGAAATCCGACTTTTACATATTTTTATTATCTTTGGACAGCATTGCAAAAAATGGATGGTAAAATGCACTCATTATAAATAACTGGATGTTGGGTATTTGTTTTTATGACAAAATTAATATTTATTTGCTGTGTGGAAAAATTTTTAGAATTTTGAAATTTTGATAATACCTGTTGTAATGATTCTATTTCATTAAGTAAGTACTAAAAAAGTGAAAAACAGAGTTATCTCCTCCTACCCCAGGTCTACCCCCTTAAATAGAGAATAAAGGTTGTTTTTCAGTTTAGGAGTAGTGTGAGAATTGAGCACGATTTAAGCAAGTTATTTCTGTGACATGTCAGTTGGTCTGGCTGTTCTTGTTCTTCGGTCATCTTTTCTCTGATTTTCTGCCCGGTTACCTTCTAGTTGAAGGCCTCACTGGCAGACACTATGGGCAATTAACCATCCTCCTACTTTTGAAATTTTAGTTGTTTTTTAAGTTGCATATTTTTTTTTTTACTTTTTTACAATGCCATTATTATTTATCGATAATGTTAAGCGCGCTGTGCAAAAATCGTAAAATAGATATACTGTACTCATTTTAACCAAATAAATACGAAGTTTGAAAGCCTTTTACAACAGGAATACACATACAAAGATATTAATTAACGAAATAATACATATGTTTAAGAACGTATTGTCTATTATCACCAGTTTTAGATAAAAATCATTGTTTGTAAAGTATTGAGTGATTTGGTTATAAATAGCATCTATTGAAGCGTTTTAGTGCATGGACAATGAATATCTTCAGTAATCATTATTCTATTCAAGCGTTTTAGTTTCACTTAGTTACCATTTCTCTATTGAAGAAGTTGAGTGCTTATCTCAGTATTCATTTATCTGTTGAAGACTGTTATTGTCTGGGGTATGAATAACCTCGTTAATTATTTATCAATTAAAGAGTTATGAATACCCCCTTCAATCAAATATCTGTTAGTGCTTGAGTTATGCATAAACCACATGCCTGCATAAATTGTGACGATTCTTAAGTAACATTTTGGTATCAATATTTACAGCAGCCACGAGGTTTTTAGTTTTTGTGTACACATCTTCTTTTTTCAATTTAAATCTGCATGTTATTAGATACAGTCTTGTCAGTACAATTTATCAGCTATTTTACACAGTTTTCGACAAGATCAAGTCAAAATTCAATGTGACCTATGATTGAGGGCAGTTTGGAAATTAGAAGACCTTCGTCAATTTGGGCTCGAATCTACAATGTTGCCACGTTAAATCAGTATTTCAGTATTCATGTCTGGAAAAGCGTATTGGCAAAATTCGTGAAATTCATTGAGGAAGAATGATAAGTATCAATAAGTTATCAAACATAACGATAAAGGGAGAAAGAAGTTAGTTAAGACAAAGACTACAAATGGTTTGTTTATAAATTGATATATTAATTTGCTACCAGTCAATAAAAAGTTGGTATATCAACTCAGCAAATACCCTCAATAATCACCTATCTATTAAAGCTTTTTAGCGCTAGGATTGTGAAATCTACCTGATATCATTTAGCTATTGAAGCTTGTGAGTGTTTGGATAATTATGAATACCCTCATAATCATTTATCTATTATGGGCTTGAGGATTTGGGTAATGATAACCTCCATAATAATTTATCTTTGGAAGCGTTAAATTGAAGATAATTAAAACCCTCTAACTTAGTACTTGGTACTCATTCGTGTAACTAAATAGTTGTAAATACTCTCGATAATTCTTTATCTACTGAAGCATTTTAGATCTTTGGTAATTACCTTCGGTTATTATTTACCTATTGAAACTAAGATGATACTTTCATGTTGCCACTTGACTGATGGCTAAGTTCCTCATTAATTTCAGAGTTTTCGCAAATAAATAAGTGAAATAATTCATAGCCACCGGTAGTTTGTGGAAGATTTAAGTTTGGGCCCTTCTTTTGGTCAAAATTTTTAACAGAGCGTAGCGAAGTGGAGTAGGAAAAAAACTAATAGCACCATATAAGTATATCGCCTACAGACAATCCACAAGTAATTATGTTACATTTAGGAATCAGCAGTTACATCAGGGGATTTCTAAAGAGAAAAGAGACGTTAATTATAGCTGTGCACGTAGAGAGGGAATAAAGAAATTTTGAAAATGCTCACAGTATACTAATGGAAACATGTCGCCATGCAGTTTTTTAAAAGCCTGATGTGACAAATAAATATATATTTATATAATAGAGTACATACTTTGCTATTTACGGTGGAATTAAGAGTTATTGGCAATATATGTTACAAGAAACCAAAGACAAAAATGCCCTAAGAATTTTAAAAAATGTGCATGTATATGTACCATTCTCTGGCGGGAATACATGTTTGTTTAGATGAAATTTTGAAGAAAGTTTATAATGGAGACTATTAATTTACAGAAACTATGATTCATGATCAGTGTATCCATAAACCGGTTTAACCCTATCACTTGCTTTTGCTAGTCCCGGTACTTAACCCGACTGTCCCGAGTTCCTATCGTTGTTTACATTTTATGTTGTCTTATTTGTGTTTTTCTTGCGTTGTTCCTTTGCAGAGTGTGGCATGTAATTGTAATTTCAGACATTGTAGATGTTTCCTCTTATCCATTTTATAACATGCAAAGAAAATATCCCTCATTCATCATAAAATTAAGGAAAAGAAATGTAGCATTATATAACTAAAATATTTTTTAGCTGATTTTGACTATTTTATAATTATTTTTGAATTTCAAGTCTTCCAAATGTTTAGATTGTATCTGTATATATTTAAGAAATACCCATATAAACGAACAAAATAAACAGTAAGTTTGATATTTAGTTACATGTATTTGCTATTTCGGGGTCTTCCAGATGCACTACAAAGCCTCTTTCCAAGCTCCTTAATACTTTATTGACAGCAGTCAGAGATATCCAGAACTCCACAAGTAGCATCAATTAGATGTAGATTCTAAAAAATTCTGAAGATCTCCTTGAACGGCTTTCATAAACTAACCTCTCCCATTACCATAGCATGCAAACCTTTGATCTTGTTGCTCTTTATACCACATTGCCACACAATAAATAAATAAAAAAAACAGTTATTTCTTATTTCTTACACAAGTTTTTCTGCAATTAAAATACAGATCGCGGACACACTTATTTAGTTGGAGGTAAACACAAAAAATATTTTTAAAGAACCACACTGAGTCAAACAAGAATTACACTGAGAGTGACGTGATCTTGATATACATCATTTTTGTTGCTTGTGGCGGCCGAATTTTTCAACAGACAATTGGAATTGCAATGTGCACTAAATGTGCACCAATTTTATCTGATCCCTCTTTTTTCTCGTATTTGGCAAAATTTTTACCAAGGCTGACACTGAAAAAGCAAAAACATTTAGCCCAGTCCTTAAATTTCAGCTTCTGCCAAAAGAAGATAAACCGGCCCTTAATTATCCAGAATTCAAGGAATATTTTATATTCCAATATGCTGGAAATTTCAGAGACTGCTGATACATCTACTTCAAACTCGTATTTATATCTTTTGATTTACATTCACAAAAATGTACGTTTGAAATCTAACCTATATGACAAAGGTGATGATTTCAACTTTCCAATTTTGAACTTTCCCCTTCTGAGCAGCATATACCTATCTCCAAATACTATATATTTCACAGTTGATTCGTTACTGTCGAGCATGCAGTTTGTACAGTGATTTTCTGAACAGAGCATAAATTTAAACATTGTCCCCAAAGCTACTAATTAATGGATTTGTTCAGCCGTTATTACTTTTATCCCTCCAAAAATACTATGGCGGTTATCATGACATCATTAAAGATGATGCGTCTGTTCCAAATGAAAACCGACATTTTCAGCTATATCTTCAAGGATTTGACATTACCGGTAATGACTCAATCCTGGATTAACTTACTGATAGTGTGACGGGTTCCGCTAGCCGAACAGAATATGCTTACGCATAAGGGAGAACTGATATCACTACCTGTTTGAATTGGAGTTCACACTGTCAGTGCTTTAGTAAGCATCACTTACTTGTTGTACTGCCGTTGATTCGACATTTTATTTTGTCCAAATTATTGAAAAAAAAGGAATTCTTTACGTACCATTTACTAAGTCAATATGACAAAGAAAACATGAAAAATCAGTCCGAAATTAATTTATCTAGTCAACATCACAAAAACAAATCCCTAATATCCATAAAAACACATGAAAACATAGTTAGAGACCACCTGTGATACATCAACAATGAGAGGACAATTCCTTTATTTCTATAAAGAGCCCGATAACTGGTTTATTATCTTTTTTTAGTATTTTACGTTTGAAATTATTGAACTGATGTTTCAAATTGTTTCAAGGTTCCACGGGAAATTCGACAGACATGTAATTCCAGCATTTTAAAACTTGATGAAAATGTTTTGTAGTTGTTTATTATTTTATCAGTGAAGTTTATCGAATAAGTATTTTTATTAAACTACTCCAAAAAATGTCGATTTGGAATTTTGCAGCAATGGTTGGTTGTTACGATATTCTATCGTTCATTGGAGCTATTATGACGTCACAATGTGAAAAAAGCTCTGCAAAATATATTAGCGACCCAGTTCCTGTGGTTTTTCTGACGTCTAATTCATGTATTATTGTAACTAAGACTTTGGTTTGAATATCTAATCGGTAAGAGCTAATGGTATAGACATTTATTTCTATCCATTTGATTTCGTGTGAAAATTTGAAAAACTAGAGGCTCAAAAACTGAGCCTGTATCGCGCATCTGACAAAATGCTTCTATGACACGAATGACCAATGGTGATTTTTTTTTCCTATGGGGTCTAATGTTAGCTATGTTCACCATTGGGATCCATGTTTTTTGTCAGATCCTTTTGAAATGAGTAATCTCTGCAAAAGACCTTATATGCATCATTCCAATACAGATAAGTTAAATTTGCTTCGATAGTTTCAGAGCAGGTGTGAAAAGAATGATTTTCCCGGTGGCTCCAATGTAAAGCTATGTTTCGTGCTGGCAGTTAAATGAAATGAGCAATCTTTGTAAAGGACGTTCCATACATCATTCCTGTAAAGTTTAGTTGAATTTCCTTCAATGGTTTCAGTGGAGAAGATGAAAGTGTGATTTTTCTCTTGGGTCCAATGTTAAACCTAAGTTCCACACTGGCAGCCATGTTGTTTTGTCAGATCCAATTGAAATGAGCAATCTTTGTAAAGAACCCTTAGTACATCATTCCTGTAAAGTTTGGTTGAATTTACTTCAGTGGTCTCAGAGGAGAAGATGAAAATGTGATTTTCCCATAGGGTCCTATGCTGTTCTAAGTTCCGTGCTTGCGGCCATGTTTTTTGTCGAATCAGAATAAAATGAGCAATCTTTGCAAAAGACCTTTAGTACATCATTCCTGTAAAGTTTGGTTGAATTTGCTTTCGTGGTTTCAGACGAGAAGAAGAAATGTGATTTTCCTATACAGTCCTATGTTAAAACTAAAACTTCAGCCCTGGCAGCCATGCTTTTATCCGATCGGAATAAATTGAGCAATCTCAATTAAGGACCTTTAATACATTATTCCTGTAAAGTTTAGTTGAATTTGCATTAGCTGTTTCTGAGAAGAAGATGAAAATGAAATTTTCCCATAGGGTCCAATGTTAAACTTTTTTCCGTGCTGACGGCCATGTTTTTTATCAGATCGGGACGAAACGGGCAAATTTTGTTAAGGACCTTTTGTACATCATTTCTGTAAAGTTTGGTTGAAGTTTCAGAGGAGAAGATGAAAATGTGATTTTCCCTTAGGGTCCAATGTTGAACTATGTTCCGTGCTAACAGCCGTCTTTTTTAACGGATTAGAACGAAATGAGCAATCTTTGTTAAGGGTCTTTAGTACATCTTTCCTAATGAATTTGGTTGAATTTACTTCATTGGTTTCAGTTTCAGAAGATGAAAATGTGATTTTGCCCATAGGGTCCAATGTTAAACCAAAGTTCCGCCCAGGCGGGCAAGTTTTTGTTGGCTTGGAATAAGGACCTTCCATATATCATTCCTGTAAAGTTTGGTTTTATTTGCTTCAGTGGTTTCAGAGGAAAAGGTGAAAAAGTGATTTTCCCATAGGGTCCAATGTTGAAATATGTTTCTTGCTGGCGGACATTTTATATTGGATTGGAACGAAATGAGCAATCTCTGTTTAGGACCTTTAGTACACCATTCCTGTAAAGTTTGGTTGAATTTGCTTCAACGGTTTCAGAGTAGAATATGAAAATTTGATTTTCCCATAGGGTCCAACGTTAAACTATGTTCCGTGCTGGCGGCCATATTTTTATCGGATCGGAATGAAATGAGCAGTCTTTGTTAAGGGCATTAAGTACATCATTCCTGTAAAATTTAATCGAATTTTCTTCAGTGGTTTCACAGAAGAAGATGAAAATGTGATTTTTTTCCATAGGGTCAAATGTTTAACTATGTTCCGTGCTAGCGGCTGTTTTTTATCGGATCCAATCAAAATAAGCAATCTTTGTTTAGGACCTTAAGTACATCATTCCTATGAAGATTGGTTGAATCTGCTTTAGCCGTTTCAGAGTAGAAGATGAAAAATGCGATTTTTCCCACAGGGTCCAATGTTAAACCTAAGTTCCGCGTTGACGGCCTTGTTTTTTCGTCAGATCCGAACGAAATGAACAATATTTGTAAAGAACCTTCTATATATCATGCCTGTAAAGTTTGGTTTCAATTGCTTCAGTGGTCTTAGAGGAGAAGATGAAAATATGAAAAGTTTAACGGACGGACGACGGCGGTGATGGCAATAGCTCACACTGACCCTTTCGGTCAGGTGAGCTAAAAAGTTATTGTCCTTGAAATGTTGGGGAAAATCGCTTGATACATCAAGATTTACTTCTGATATATCCGGGTCAACAAGATACCGGATTTTCGGAAGTTCATTGTAGTGTGATATAAGGTAAAGAGAGTGTGGTAGGCTCGTGATTGCCTTGGAATCTTTTTGGCAATCCAATCTACAGCTCGGTAATCGGTCTGCCAGCTCACTGATTGGATATAATTAAGTTCTATTATTTTTATTTAGAACTTTATTTAATACTGCATTTAAAAATTACAAAATGCCACTTTATTATCTGCAATAAAATAATTAAAAAAGATTTAAAAGAGGTGCCCCTAGTTTGCGTTGAATTTAAGCAATTTTCGTTGAAATTTGGGGTAATCACCCAGAAGCCAAAATTAAGGACTGTAAACCAATTGCAACATATAAGTTTCTGCAGTTGAAAATTTCGGCGATAAATGGTTCTTCATGGACAATGGCAGTTTGGAGAGAAAATGAGACTGATAAAGTTGTGAGAGGGGGAAATGTTACTATTGTCGCCTATGGAATTGAATAACACTACTCTAACCTAAAAGGCTAAACTGTCATTTTCACGATTTGGGGAACATCTCTTCATTTTGTGTAGAACTGCAATACACGACTAGCCAATTTCTACACAAATCGTTATTTAATAATTATAGTCTATTTCGAAGAATTGTAGATTTTACGAATCTCACAAAAGGGGGTGGTCTTTGGTAATTGCCCTTGGTAATGAAAATATTAATAAAAAACACTAAGTTTCGTTTGATCGTTATTCGTCTCGTTTAACAATATAAGAAATATGTGGTTTTGTACCATGTATTTGTATTTGTTCAACTTTTCAACCGAAATTTCGTTGAAATTTTGTTTGTGCCAAAAATACGCAAAAGGGCTATTCCCTATAATATCATATTAACCATAGTAGGTTAGTTCAATGATTCTATTTATGCACATGATATGTTTCATAGAAGCCCTTATTACATCACAGCTAGGTGAACTGTGTCAGCATTCTCAAAATTGTTAGCCTATAGTCTATTTCAGTACTGTATCTAAGAAGTTTTGCACCGAGTCTTCTTTTGTTGTTCAAATTCAGCCGTTATGAACAAGCCAGATATTTCTTATTATCAACATAGACGGCCCTTTAACACCTGGAAATTAAATGTTAAAAATTATATTCAGCTATGACGTAAAAGAGATGTAAAAGGCGGGGTTCTGTGGGGTGTGGGAAAATGAACAATAACGTCCAAAGGCAACGAATACCAACACAAAATGCAAATATAGGTTCTCACAAACCCATGAACAATTCAAATTCAACAGAACCAGTAAACAGACGACAGATTGTTTAATGAAATACACTGAGTAAGGACGACGACATGCAACAAAACCATTTTATTGATATGTGTGTATGACGAACAACTCGTTTACTAATGTATTTGTGTAACTGTGTAGTTGACGACAGACACGTAAAGTGATGACATTTGAAGAGTGAGCAGCTAATTTGAATAAAATAATCCTTTAAGTCAAATAATACTATAATTTGGAAATGTATAACAATTCAAAAAGTCAACAATACAAAAATATTTATCAAAAATAGTAAAGGGAAAAAATGTAAAATTGGAAAAATGTAGAATTGGAAAAATGAAACTAACTTTGAAAAAGATTAAAATGGAACAATCTCTTAAAATTTAGAAGGTTTACTCTTAATTTAGAGAGACCAATTCTTACCTCTACGTCTGTAAGGAAGACTGTTTCAGCTGTGATACACAGTTAAAAGCGAATGAAAAGAATTACATAAATCAATCTATAAAGAAGAGGCATATAAACTAAAAGGCTATAATTTAAAATTTAAACTTACAAAAATTTGGCTATTTAAGAATTGTCCAAATAAATTTAAGTTGAAATGTGGTTCAATACTATTTTATAATACCATTCCCAAATTCATTCATCAAATACGAAAAGAATTTCAATGATAATTTATGATGATTTAAGGAAAAGACAACTCATTACAAACCTACTTCAGAGAAATAAGTCATATTTTTTTTCTTCTTTTTTTCCATACAGGGGTGACATCGGGAAAAAATAAAGTGCCTGGAATTATTTTTCCAAATGTTGCTTTAAATTTTACTAATATATATGGCTACTTAAAAACATAGGATTTGACAAATTTTAGGACCAATGAAAATCCATATATAGGTAAAGAGAGTGTAATTAGCTCGTGATTGCCTTGGAATCTTTTTGGCCACCCAATCTACAGCTCGGTAATCGGTCTGCCAGCTCAATGATTGGATATAATAAATTTCTGGTATTTTTTATTTATAACTTTATTTCATACTGCATTTAAAACTTATTTATCTGCAATAAAATAATTAAAAAAAATTAAAAAGAGGTGCCCCTAGTTTGCGTTAAATTTAAGCAATTTTCGTTGAAATTTGGGGTAATCACCTAGAGGTCAAAATTTAAGGACGGAAAACCAATGGCAATAACGCCAAGTTTTCTTACATTCGACTTGATGAGTGCACCGTGTTGATGAGTGCCCTGTGTTTGTCTATATGTTGTAGTTGTCCACTAGCTTAAGACACTAGTGCTTTTGTCGGGCAAAGAATGACAGTGATTGTAAGAGCACTTTGCCAGTTTAATTGATGTTTGTTGACAATCCCGCACCCATGACCAAGAAAGACATGGATGTAGCGTTGCTCGACAATTAGCAAAGAATTCCGCTTAAACCGGTGCTAGGGGCCGTCTTGAACTTACTATGAGGTATGAGCAAAGCTCATTGTTGAAGGCCTCATG
>MJUU01055560.1:140461-187385 GCA_002080025.1 Modiolus philippinarum | reverse complement strand
TTTTGAAATGTAATCCAGACCACCTGTTTTAAGTGCCCACATCTCACTATTTTATAACGCCAAGTTTTCTTACATTCGACTTGATGAGTGCCCTGTGTTTGTCTATATGTTGTAGTTGTCCACTAGCTTAAGACACTAGTGCTTTTGTCGGGCAAAGGAAGACAGTGATTGTAAGAGCACTTTGCCAGTTTAATTGATGTTTGTTGACAATCCCGCACCCATGACCAAGAATAACATGGATGTAGCGTTGCTCGACAATTAGCAAAGAATTCCGCTTAAACCGGTGCTAGGGGCCGTCTTGAACTTACTATGAGGTATGAGCAAAGCTCATTGTTGAAGGCCTCATGGTGACTTCAAGATGAAGAACAACAATAAAAGCGTTGTTCCTTTGCTTGTTTTTTACCATGTATTTGTAGAGACTTTGTCTCATGTGCATTTACTCCATATCCTTTTATTCACCATATAAGTTTCTGCAGTTAAAAATTTGGGCGATAAATGGTTCTTCATGGACAATAACAGTTTGGAGAGAAAATGAGACTGATAAAGTTGTGAGAGGAGGAAACGTCACTATTGTCGCCATGGAAATTGAATTACACTACTCTAACCATAACCACAGGAAATGATGATAAACATAATGTGGCATGTTAATCTTACAAAATGATAAGATTTGCTAACTCTATGACTAAAACGATAGTAGAAAGGGCAGGCTTATCAAGAACTGTCAACATCTAACAAGAACAGTCAAAAGCAGAACAGACCTGACATGAGCTGTAATGACAGCTAGAATTAACAAGAATGGTAGTAATTCGAGACAAAATCAGAGAATTTTCCAGTATCCAATGTAACATTTGATCAAACAACGGTAGCTCAATACCGAAACATCAAACATGGGCTAAATGCAAAAATTAAAATCAGTAGACACGGGAGGGAAGAGAATAAACAAATATGAGACCGCCACAAAAACTTGAAAAAAAATAAAGAACAAAACTTTCAAGACTATGGCACTTACAGTGCGAATTTTTAATTAAACTACAGTAGGGTGCAGCCATAACCTCTCTTCCAAGTTAACTTTGGGAGCAGTCATTACACCAGTCCTAGGTAAACCTGAAGTTAACTTAAAGCAGTCATAGAATCCTGACTGTTTTGACCAGTCATAGAGCTCTGACTGCTCTGAAAAGTCATAGAGCCTTAACTGCTCTGACCTATCATAGAGCCCTGACTGCTCTGACCAGTCATAGAACCCTGACCGCTCTAACCTATTATAGAATCCTGACCGCTCTGATTAGCGTAGAGCTATAAAACAATACGGGAACAATACTCAGAATTTAATCCAGCGATGGAAATGTTCAACACGAACACGATGTATGCACATTATTTTCACATGCTGATCTCCAATATCTTCAATTTCTTACTATTATTGATTCTTTCATTTGAAAAGGTTTTTCTTCATATTATTTTGTATGTTTCTACCATCTCACTACTTCATACCTTTTTACCTTACACATCCCCCTTTTATTTTTTTATTCACTCAAAGAATTAAAAGTAAATATAATATATCTAAAAGAATAAAAATACATAAATGTTGAAAATATAAACTCTTTTTTCTTGGGCATACGTTTCAGTCTTATAATTACGCAGTGAGATTGACTTTCATAACTACAAAATAAGACACCAGTAACTTTTTAGAAGAATAAAAACATCAGGGGTAGCTATGTCACAGCAGCAAACCGTTTTAATTTATTGAGAAAGTCTTTATGCTGTGAAAACTATTCTTTACCAAATGTGTAAAGAAAATGAGTGATTAATTGATATCTTGATTTTTACAAAACAGTTTTAACAGAAAAACCGTGGAAGATTTTGATTGGTCGATTACATTGGAGTATCGAATCATGCAGCATCAACATTACAATTCATTTTTCTGATGCAAATTCAGTCGCAAATGTTGAAAGATAAATGCTGGCAGCTTATAAAAAAAATTGTAGTTTTGAGATGGAAAATCAATTAAAAAATACAAAAATACCGAACTTGCATAATAGTAGAAATAGTGAATAAAGGAATATGGAGTAAATGCACATGAGACAACGTCTCTACATACAAATACATGGTAACCACAAGCAAAGGAACAACGCTTTTATTGTTGTTATTCATCTTGAAGTCACCATGAGGCCTTCAACAATGAGCTCTGCTCATACCTCATAGTACGTTCAAGACGGCCCTTAGCACCGGTTAAGAGGAATTCTTTGCTAATTGTCCAGCAACGCTACATCCATGTCTTCATTGGTCATGGGTGCGGGATTGTCAACAAACATTAATTAAACTGCAGGCAAAGTGCTCTTACAATCACCGCCATCCCTTGCTCGACAAAAGTACTAGGGTCTTCAGCTAGTGGACGATTACAACGTATAGACAAATACAGGGCACTCATCAAGTCGAATGTAAGAAAACTTGGCGTTATAAAATGGTGAGATGTGGGCCGTTTTAACAGCTGGTTGGAGTTACACAGTTACATTTCTAAATTACAAAAATATATGCCAAAATTTGAAAGTATGTATAAGTTATCCATATGAGAAATTATCTCACGCACAGGTACGCCATAACTGAAATATATAGAGAGCATACATCTCTAGCCCGGGAATCGTTTTACGGACACCACACTGCAGAAGAGACAAACTCCAGTCGTAAATGGTGAATAAAAGGATATGTGGTAAATGCACATGAGACAAAGTCTCTACAAATACATGGTTAAAACAAGCCTTTTTGATGCACATATTTTTTTTTAAAAGGTCGATATGGTACTGAATACAACAAGGTAAGAAATAGGCTTACAGTATTTACACATCTCTGAAATCACGACTGCTGATCATGACCGAATTATTTTCAAATGTGACAAGACTTTTCATATGTATTATTCAAAGCCCTGAGATGGATAACCAATTGCATATGTTCAAGGTATTACACATATTGAATTAAACAGCCGGATTCGGAGGAGGGGGTAATTTATCATCTACACCTGGTCTATGTATACTCATACGAATCCATGTCAACTCGTACCTTTGCCAACTCGTACCAAACCAAGTCGTACCAATTTTATACCAACTCGTGCCATCATATTGGAAATGAATTTTGTTATGAAGGTATGTTTTTATTTACGTAAAAATTATTTACATGTAAATGTTATAGTATCTGTAGTTTTGGTAAAATAATATATCTTCATCGAAATGATAACATATACTGTAAAATTAGTTATTGCCAGTTGTCACATGTGTCACGCTGTAGAACATCTTGGTGAGGTGTAACTGTTTTTTCTTACCTGTTCCCTGGAAACGCACAGGCATTTATTGATTATCATGGCGTATTGTGACAGCGACTTTCTACATTGTAATCATAAAATTGTGCCTATAAATATTTCGTGAAAGAAAATTACAATTTACTCATGTTGTATTAATTATGAGTATATCAGTTTCAAAACTGGGTTAATTGGAGAGCCACTCTGCTCAAAATTAAGTATCTATACAAAAAGGGAATTACAACTATGAAAATATTTAAGGATGTAGTAAGGTGAAATTAATAAATCTACGATTTTTAATTGATACCATAAATTGAAAGAGCATTAGTAAGGGAATAAAATCAGCGAAAAATATTGATAGGTCAGGTACCTTTTTTTCAAGATATTTCACATTTTAAAAAATGGCGGGAAAAGCTCTCTTGGACTTTTACCTTAGTATAACATGGAAAAAGTACCCATTTCTTTCACGCTGAAGGAAAATCTACAATCTAGTGAAATCTTGCTTACTGACTTTAAATGACCTGCTGAAGACTTTGATGACTAGAAAATTGGGTGTAATGGGTCAAAATATATTACATAGTAATAATCGGTAAAATCCGAGAAATCAGAATGACATTTAAGAATTTCAATAACTTCAACTTACTACATCCTTAAGCATGTAGTAAGGTGAAATTGAATAAATCTATGATTTTAAATTGATACCCTAAATGGAAAAAGCGTTGTTAAAGGAATAAAGTCAGCTAAAAATATTAATAGGTTATTGACCTTGTTTTCAAGACATTTTATATTTAAAAAAAATGGCGGAAAAAGCTCTCTTGGACTTTTACCTTAGTATAGCAAGGACGTATTTGTGATTTGTTTCACAGGAAAATCTACAATCTAATCAAATCTTGCTTGCTGACTTAAAATGAGCTGCTGAAGACTTTGATGAGTAGATAATTGGTTGTAATGGGGCACATTTTTTTACATAGTGATACTGGATAAATTCAGATAAATCTGACTTTCACAAATTGCAGAAACCTCACATTACTACATCCTTAACATAAAACTAAATTGTAACTTATTGAAATGAAACCCATGTGTACTACTAGGCAGGTAAGTAGGTAGCGTGACCACTAGGGATAAACTTGATATATGTATTCTTTTTGAATCTTATACTCTACTGTCTGAGAACCCATTTTCGCCAGGTACCCAATCGCGCCACCCACCTTTTGTACAAAATGTTTTTACACTTTTTGTTAAAGTTTTAGTTCCCTGTGGAGTTGAATATTTGTTTATTTCAAACAATTGATAAAATCTTAACTGACCATTTTTTAGTAAGCAGAAAAGTTGTGAATGGCGAGATTGGGTACCTGGAGAGAATGGGTACATGTACTCAGCAAGTATTTTTCCTTTCTTTATACACATAATTGTATCACTGTACCTTGCGAACTACTTTAACCTTTAATGTTCATTCGTGAACCAAATGCATTGATATATTTACTTCATTCAAAGTATATCTCAGCAAGACATCTTGATCTGATAGATAACATATATTTCATATTATATTATTTGATACAAAAATTAACCTTCTTCCTCCTTTTATTATTTTAATTGTTTTTTTTTTAATTCTTCTATTTTAAGGCTTTATAACGTTTAATTCTAGCATGCTTTAACTCTTTAAATGAGGATACTTTAAAATTACAAATATAACATGTAACTGCTGAGCTTATTTTAACAAATTTGTAACCACACAAATAGACATTTTCTTCGTAAGCGGAAACAGAATCAGAAACCGAAATCAATTTAACTCGAAATTATTCAACAATTAGAAAAAAAATATATGGTGTCTAGGATTTGGAATCACAATTTAATTGGTCTTATAACAAGTAGTCATATTTGCACGAAGTTTCAACAACTTTTGGCTACCAGATGTTATAAATATTACGGCAACGAACGTAAATAAACACAACACAATAATATAGCAATACGTCAATAATTAGAACAGTAAAGGGTATATTCAGTCACTGTTGCAATTGCAATTACTGAAGTTTTACGGTCGCCAATCATGACAATGGTTCTAATTCAAAAATATGAATAAATATCTTTAGGCAGACCAATGGTTAATTAGCGGACTGACTAACACCGACTGTGACATAACAAGACTAGTGTGACGGGTGCCACGCGTGGGGCAGATTATACTTACCCTTCTGGAGCACCTGATGATACCTCAATGTTTGTACAGGTTCACACTACTAGTGTTTATCTATGCGGCGTTAGAAAAAGAACGGAAACGGGGTATATATCAAAGAGACAACGACCCAAAGGGGATTACTTCGAAAATTGATTCCTTGTTTCCTCATCAACAGCACTATAACGAAAACAAAGGAAATCCAAAATTTCAAAAATTGTTTAAAACGCATCAAACCAAATGAATAAACAGTAATATCAAATATAGCCAAGGACAAAACAACGATGGAGGGAGTTAAACCTTGGGTTTTAAGATTTACATACATTTAGATAATAGTAATTAAACAAAATGTACACATGGGTTATTATCTGATGTACAAGTACCCAATATCCAAGGAAAAAAAGAGCATACATCTCTAACCTATATTCGCTATGTTATTTTAAACAAGAATCTATTTACAGCTATGGAAACGTTCAACATTCCCTACCACACGCACACGATTCATACGATTAAAGCACACGGTTCACACGTTGAGAGCACATGATTCGCACGATGAATGATACAGAAAGTTCTCAATCGGGTATCGTGTACCGTGTATCGTGTGTTTAGGATGTTGAGAAAAATGCCAACAAATTTCCATTGTAAGTAACATGGGATAATGTTTTTCTCCCGGTTCTGGATAATGGATACGTAAACTCTCCGTTTTTATATTTGATTCCACCATATCGTCATATTGTCTCACTTCCAATACTCTTCTTGTTTTTTTTTTTACGTTTTTTTTTAATTTTATTTTTTAATTTTTAATTTTTTTTGATAAATTGTGCAAGTGAATTACTATTTCTGCTTTATTACATGTTTATTCTCAACAAGTTTGTTAAAATCTGATTAATACGAATATTTAGGGCGTATAGGTATTATGGCGAACGGACTCGGGGCGAACGGGTATCAGGGCGAACAGGTAATAGGGCGATCGTGAATCAGGGCGAACGGACCCGGACTCGGGGCTGGTCTATTTACCGAAATGGACCGAAATGTACCGAAATGAACCAAAATGTACCGAAATGGACCGAAATGGAACCGAAATGGACCAAAATGGAACCGAAATGGAGAAATGAATTACCGAAATGTAATCTATTATATACCAAAATGTAGTTATTGTAGACCAGAATGAGGAGATCAAAGACAGAAATGGGAAGGACAAAGAACTTAAGTGGTTCTGCAATGAAGAAATGACAAATTTTCAGTAACTTTGGTATTTTGTATCTGTTTTGTTTTTCTTCCTTTTTCATGCAACTAATTGCTTTTTCACATCGGTATTTTTTTTTGTTTTGTTTGTGGGTTTTTTTTGCAACAAATCGATTTCTCTTCATGGTGTAATTTCGTGTATAATTTACTGTCCATTAGTGCCTGTCGACTTAAAAATGATAACGCTGAAACGGGTAAAACCGATATCACAAGTTGTACAACCGCCAAATGAGTCATCCTTTAAATACTTTGTATCGTGTACACGAATTCCATGGATAATCATGCAGTACAAGAACATCAACAAGAGCAAGATAGCAAATATATAAAGTCCACAATTGCATTGAGTGAGAAACAACATTTCTACACTTTTCACATTTTTAAACGCGAGGAGCGTTCTAAATAATTGAAAATTTAACTGTCGAGAGAAACGCGAAAACAGGACAGAAATTAGAGATTTATACTTCTTAACCAGGTATGAATCTATAAAAATATTCCATCTATTGGTTTAATTCTAAATTCATCTAAGAATTAAACAGAAAATAATATATAAAACTTTAATTTAAAAAAATCATTTTACATGGAGCGTTTTGGGCTGAAGTCACCATACATTGCAAAAATACACTTTAAATTTCTGAATTCACATGGACAAAGGTATCACGTCTCAAATTTGATTTTTTTTCTTTTTCAATGTTAAAGTTTTTTCTGCGCGTTTTCTTTTTTGCTGATTCGGTTTTTTACCACCGGAAGGAGTAATTGGCACGCATCTTCTCCCATCCGTGGATTTAGAAATGTCAGCCTTACGTCCTGAGTCTTTCAGAAATGTTTTAAATATGTTTTGCTGCTGATCTTTGGTTTTCGTCGCCCAATCATCGTATGGTAGTTCTCTGTGTTTGATGCAGGGCTCCAGGTAATACTGGCCTCGACCCGTCAGCGCTTTACGGATGTCTACATATCTAGACTGCACAAGGTTGTCCATTTTGTCTATTAGATCTTTTAGTTTCAACTGTTTCCAGGAAGTTTTCACTTTAAGCACAAAATTTTAGCTTTCGCAATTATTGTTGGTCCTAGATATTTCCTGTTCACGTACAGATTTCGGTAATGTGCAGTTTTCGAGAAATAGCTTTTTTATACGACAAATGTACTTGGTAAATTTACCAGACTGGTCCGCAACAGTACCCACTAATTGTTCCATTCTTGTGTTTATCACATCTGGGTCATCTTCGCTCCAGATTCCGTTCGATCCAAAAAGTTCAGCTATAATTTTCTATCGGTTTTTGTCATGAATACCGATTTTATCTGCAAGTTTTTTTTTTTCACGTTGTTTTTCAGATGTCGGCTGCAAACAAATGGTTTTGCAAATGGAAAATTCCGTCGGATGGAATTCCTAAGCCCAAATTCTTCGTCTGATCCAATGATCAGATTAGATTGTTCTTCTCGCGTGAAATAACGAGCAAGTTCAGACATGAACTGATTATATACAGATTCATCGGAGTTTACATGGAAAAAGAACTGTCCGAAGAAAATTGGATTGTCCTTTGTTTCGTGTTTCCGAACGGCTTTGTTCTTAAAAACAGCAACAGTTACATGTATATCCGTTAGGTTAAAAGTTTTGTCAAAACCAAGAATAGTTCCATTAGGTACAGAGCAGAATCGCTTCATGTCCTGAATCTGTTCTTCGGAGTAACATATTACTGATGGCACTATAGATTTACAGTTGATGACCATTTGAACAAACGGACTTGTATGAACAATATTTTCAAGAACTTGTATATTATCCGCCAAATTGTTCAAGTTGCCAGGCGTTTTTCGTTCCTTCCGTTTTTCTGTATATTTCTTGTTCTTTATCTATTTGACATCTCTAGGACCATTGATACTATCGTTGCTGCCATTTCGTCGTAAACGTTTGTAGGGTATTGGTTTTTTGCCTCTTCTGCAATTTTCTCAAGTGTCTCTGCTGGTGTTCTGATGTAATTCTGTTTGCTGGTTTTGTTGTTGCCATGTTCCTGTCGCCCGGGAAAACAACCTATCAAAGAGAGGTAATAATATTTGTCAATAACATATTTGTGATCCATAAACCCATAAGAAATTAAGTTGAAATAAAAGAATACACATGAGCCTGTATCACTCATCTGGCTAATGATCTAACAAGACTTCTGATTTCCCAACACGATTGGATGATAAATCTGAGGTTTAAACATGCTTTTCGGTTAATAAACTTCCAAATGTTTTGTTCCGATTCACTTTCTTGCCTATTGGCAATTGAAAGTCGAAAAACAAAACACCCAATTATTTTGAAAATAGCCGAATTCTACAAATCACTTGTAGTATTAGGCAAATAAGTTATTTATGTTTGGATCCCTAGTCATGTGGGGATCTATGGAAATAGAGTTGCTGACCAGGAAGCCAAGGATGCACTAGATGACGAGATGGCGGATTGTCCAGTACCGTACACTGACATTAAGCCTTTAATCGTTAAATACATTTTAAAGTTATGGCAGGCCAAATGGGATCTGCAAATAAATAATAATCTGCATGGAATACAGTCAGACGTCGGTAAACAAGTCAGTTCCTGTGGTAAAAACCGTAGGGAACAGGTAGTGTTGACCCGATGTCGTGTTGGACATACTAGAACAACACATAGTTTTATCCTCAACAGTGATGATCGACCTGAATGTATTCCATGCAATTGTCTTTGTACAATTCAGCATGTTTTAATTGAATATGTAGATGTTGCCGATATCAGGCGTGATTTTTATTCAGCTGATTGTCTTAAGACTTATTTACAAAAGTCGCTGGCGACAAAGTCGTTCAATTTTTAAAAGCAATCAATTTATTTAGTAAGATTTAAAAAAATCAATTTTAAACTAGTTTCTAATTTCTAATGTTGTCAGTTAAACCATAATTTCTTTAATTATGTTTTTAACATTTTACACATTTCTTTTACTTGTATAAAGATATATGGTTTTATATAGATATTTTTATATACCTATTCTAATTAGTTAATATACTTAACAGTTCTCGCAACGATATAGCTGAAATACTGCTGAGGTTCGCGTAAAACATTAATCAATCAATCCAAATGTTTTGGTTTGATCTGCACTGATGAAGCATAAGTTGTCGAAATGCACATATGCAGAAAAAAAAATAAACAGCAACTTCGGTAGTTTGTTATTTATTTACAAGATTTTCACTAAGAGTCCTGTGTTGAACTTTGTCCTTTTGGAGTTGTGATCAGTGCAAATAGATAACACTTATGGAATACGATCATCATTCTAACATAAGTAGAGCTAACAAACAGTTCCGAGAATTAGCAATATCTAAAATTCTACACGCGGTGTAGAATATACGCTATGACATATCCAGGAAGAATAAAACAGAGACTGACAAATTTAGTGTGGAACAGATTGAGTATATATGTTGACTTGTGACGAATTTTGTGTGGAACAGATTGAGTATATATGTTGACTTGTGACGAATTTAGTGTGGACCAGATTGAGTATATATGTGTACTTGTGACGAATTTTTGTGGAACCGATTGAGTATATATGTTGACTTGTGACGAATGACGAATTTTGTGTGGAACAGATTGAGTATATATGTTCACTTGTCACGAATTTTGTGTGGAACAGATTGAGTATATATGTTGACTTGTGACGAATTTTGTGTGGAACAGATTGAGTATATATGTTGACTTGTGACGAATTTTGTGTTGAACAGATTGAGTATATATGTTGACTTGTGACGAATTTTATGTGGAACAGATTGAGTATATATGTTGACTTGTGACGAATTTTGTGTGGAACAGATTGAGTATATATGTTGACTTGTGACGAATGACAACTTTTGTGTGGAACAGATTGAGTATATATGTTGACTTGTGACGAATTTTGTGTGGAACAGATTGAGTATATATGTTTACTTGTGACGAAGGACGAATTTTGTGTGGAACAGATTGAGTATATATGTTGACTTGTGTCAGTCATTATTTTGGTTCACCAGACTGCGATCTAATTGATCTAATCTTAATTCTTAGAAGAAGCTACAGCAATAGCAACTGTGTGAAACACTCACTAATATATTCATATATTGCTATGTCCTTATGGATGTCTATCCATGTTACTCTCTAACGATACTGACTGTCCCATTTCAATACAGCATAGCATTTAATACAGCATAGCATCGTTGAACTGTAACAACATCTGATGGTTGTGGATCTAACGGTATGTACTGTCGTTTTTTTCAAAGCAGAATAATCCGTTTTTTGATACAATGCTGGAGAACGTATTTCCCTTTTGAATGAAGTATTGTTATGGTGATGCCCCATTTCTAGCTTCCCATACTCCACAGTCGTCCCATAACACCCTATTCTTCCCTTCATTTCTTCTGTGGACATTTGCTGTGTTATCAGCTAAAAGTATTCATTTTCTTTCTTCCCGGATGGCACTCTATCAAATGATGGTACGCTCGTGTCAGTCAACAATTCTATTGTGGCTGTTATATCTAAAAATTTGTTATGATAGAGTTTTCCACTAGATTTACTCTCTGAAGCAGTAATTTGGGAATCGTATGTGTCACTTTGGTTTTTCACTGCTGTGTCGTCATCACTGCTTGAAAGGCATGCATATCTGTTTTCACTTGAATTACAGTATTGTAAATGGCTGTTCGTGTATCGTGTACCGTGTACGGTGTAACGAGCACCGTGTCGGTTAAAAATCTTATATATTTTCATGAAACAAACTCGAAATGAAAAATATCAGCGTTCAATAAAAGTCGAGATATTCTAAATTTCACAGCATAAATAAAATGGTAATTTACAATGTGATACATAAAGATAAAACCAATGTTAATTTTGACAAAAGAAAATACTAGTAGTCGGTTTTCCATATGAAATAGCGTGTTACAAACTTTTTCCCGGGAACTGTCTCCACTTTTTGCCGTTACAATATCAGAGTAGGGTCGACAAAAGCTTAAAATGTTGTATTTTTTTTCAGAAAATAAATAAATCAAATAAACAATGTTTAATTAAAAAATAATTTACGTCAAATAAAAAAGTCCTGATATATACCGTAGTAATGAACCTAAGAAAAGACATATTACTTTTAAATTACATTTACACATACTAAAATTTTCTTATAATTTCAACATAAATATATAAGAACACATCTCTGTTTTATATTATACTGGTGTCCGCAATACTAAAGCTTGATATAATTTAACAATAAATATAAAAGAAAAGGTACTTTTGCTCTATTTTATATTATACCGGTGTCCGCCATATAATTTAACCATAAATATTAAAGAAAGAGCACTTTTACACCTTTTTTTATTCTAACGGTGTCCTCAATACTATAACTTGATAGAATTTAACCAAAAATATAAAAGAAAGCGCACTTTTTCTCTATTTTACATTGTACCTGTGTCCACAATACTAAAACTTAATTAAATTTAACTATAAATATTAAAGATAGGGCACGTTTTCTCCATTTATATTATACCGGTGTCCGCAATACTATAAGTTGATAGAATTTAACCATAAATATAAAAGATAGGGCACCTTTTCTCAAATTTATATTATACTGGTGTCTGCAATAATATAACTTGATAGAATTTAACCATAAATATAAAAGATAGGGTACTTTTTGTATTATTTATATTATACCGGTGTCCGCAATACTTAAACTTGATAGAATTTAACCATAGATATAAAAGATAGGGCACTATTCTCTGTTTTATAATATTATTAATTTGATATCGTTTGAGAAATTTAATTGGCGGAGAAGTTGTCACATGACTCCCTGTATAAAGTGATATTGCATGGCTATATCGCACGTTACTAAATATAGACCAAAATAATCTTTCATATCAGTAACTAACATAGAAGTATTTTATAATCAGATGAAATGATATTTTACTTAAATAAAGTAAAATTTTTTTCTTTTGTGTGAAATTTATAGGATTTAAAGATCAAACTCAATTATATATCCTTAAAGGTTTATACAACTGTATATGCATTTGTGATTATATAGGCTTTCTTTATTTTTAAGTCTTTTTAGTTCTTTCTTGTAAATTAATAATATAACAATTACAGCATGTGTTAGAGGTCGATATTATGTTATATCGACCTAGAAAAGCATATCGTCCTCGGATTTCACCCTCGGTCGATATGCATTTCTCAGGCCGATATAACATCATATTCTGCTGAAGTGAAATATCCAGGTAAATCCTGCAATTTGATTGGTTACCTTGACAGGGGATATGTGGTAGCAAGGTCACAATTTTAAAACACTTTTGAAAGAAATATTATAGCACTTCCAGCAGAATATAATTGTTATTCGGGCTTCACAGGGGAAACGGGTTCATATTCCCTGTCTGTGCCCTATATCCCCTTCGCCTGACGGCTCAGGGGATATAAAACACAGACAGAGAATATGAACCCGTATCCCCTGTGAAGATTACCGAATAACATATAATATACTCGTACACATGCTATAATTGTATATTATACCAGTGTCCACAATACTATAACTTGATAGAATTTAACCATAAAAATAAAGGATAGGGAACTTTTTCTCTATTTGATATTATACCGGTGTCCGCAATACTATAACTTGATAGAATTTATCTATAAGATATAAAAGATAGGGCGCCTTTTCTCTTTTTGATATTATACAGGTGTCCGCAATACTAAAACTTGATCGAATTTAACCATAAATATAAAAGACAGGGCACCTTTTCGCTATTTTATAGTATACCAGTGTCCGCAATACTATAGCTTGATAGAATTTAACCTTAAATATAAAAGATAGGGCACGTTTTCTCTATTTTATATTATAGCGGTGTTGGCAATACTATAACTTGATAGAATTTAACCATAAATATAAAAGATAGGGCACTTTTTCTCCATTTTATATTCTAACGGTGTCCTCAATACTATAACTTGATAAAATTTAACCAAAAATATAAAAGAAAACACACTTTTCCTCTATTTTACATTGTACCTGTGTCTGCAATACTAAAACGTAATTTAATTTAACTACAAATATTAAAGAAAAGGCACTTTTTCTCTATTTCATATTATACCGGTGTCTGCAATACTATAACTTGATAGAATTTAACCAAAAATATAAAAGACGGGGCACTTTTTCTCTTTTTCATATTATACCGGTGTCCGCAATACTAAAACTTGATAGAAATTAACCATAAATATAAAAGAAAGGGCACTTTTTCGCTATTTCATATTATACCGGTGTCCGCAATACTATAACTTGAAACTAGTTAACCATAAAGATGAAAGATAGGGCATTTTTTCTCTATTTCATATTATACCGTTGTCCGCAATACTAAAATTTGATAGAATTTAACCATAAATATATAATAAAGGGCACTTTTTCTCTACTTCATATTATACCGGTGTCAACAATACTAAAACTTGATAGAAATTAACCATAAATATAAAAGATGGGGCACTTTCTCTCTATTTCATATCTTACCGGTGTCCGCAATACTAAAACTTGATAGAATGTAACCATAAATATAAAAGAAAGGGCACTTTTTCTCTATTTCATATTATACTGGTGTCAACAATACTAAAATTTGACAGAATTTAGCCATAAATATAAAAGATGGGGCACTTTTTCTCTATTTCATATTATACTGGTGTCCGCAATACTATAACTTGATAGAATTTAACCATAGATATAAAAGATAGGGCACTTTTTTCTCTAATTTATTTTACACCGTTGTCCGCAATACTAAAACTTGATAGAATTTTACCAAAAATATGAAAGAATGCACACTTTTCTCTATTTTACATTGTACTTGTGTCCGCAATACTAAAACTTAATTTAATTTAGCTACAAATATTAAAGAAAGGGCACTTTTTCTCTATTTCATATTACAGCGGTGTCTGCAATACTATAACTTGATAGAATTTAACCAGAGTATCTCTAGAGTATTTCATTTTATAAAATGGGAAAATTAAAAAAATTCCACTGCCACAGGTTTCAATTGGCGGAATTTTTTTTTATTTTCCCATTTTATAAAATGAAATACTCTAGAGATACTTTGAGAGAGATAAATGAGCGGAACTTCATAAAAAATTTAAACCTTTTTTAAACTGACGCTAAAGGTTTTTAATTTTAAATATTCAATTTACTCTCTTACTTTCGTTTTGAATCTATTTTTATAGCGTAAGGTCTATTTTTAAAGTTACTAAGTCGTTCTTTGTTCGTAACGTCGCTTGACGTTACTAGGTTACTTATGTATTACTGTTCACCTGAAGATCGTCAAATGTAGACGTGAAAGTACTAGTGAGTTAATATAAACTATGGAAATTCTGGTTGTGTTGGTTTTTTTGTTAGACCAATATATACCCTGTATGCATTATTATGATTGAAAATCGATATATATATATAGACATCTATAAACAAAGCGACAACACCAAATTTCCCGACGTACTGGATCCGACAGGATCCACACTTTGTGAGAAGAATATAATCAAACAATAGACAAAATTGTCAAACAATAGACAATATATCATATATATATGATATATTGTGCTTCGTTTTTATGGTATATTATGGACCGATCTATGCTGATTTTCAATTTTTGAAAAATGACACTTAAATTTTTTGGGGGGTTTTTATTCGGTTTTCCAATTATTTTGATATAATCTGCACTGATGAATGGCCATATGCAGAAAATAAATTAACTGCAATTTTGGGTACTTCATTGGAACAAAATTTGTCTTTAAAAAATTAATCATTTTGGCTTGAATCATCTGCCTGTGATTTATTTTTCTATCCTTTTTATCAATCCACTTCCAAAGTCTAAGTCTAAGTCTTTGAATATTAAATATTAAATTTTTGTTGATTCCAGTGGGATTCGAACCCCATCTGTCAAGGTTGTAAGGGTTAAAAGTCTGCCACGCTACCACTGGACCATGGTCGACATGTTATAATTTCGGTTAATTAATATACTTAAGTGTCGCATAAAATACATTTGTAGTTCGTTCTATTTTACATCCCTTTGGTCTCCCACAGAGAAAGCGTTGGCAGTGTAATCTTTCTGTAATATTTGTGCATTCGAACACCAGCCAAATCCCTCGGTGGGAAGGCAATCTCACTATTCATTTCTCTAATTCTAACCCCGTCATATATATATATATATATATATATAATATATATATATATATATATATATATAATGAACTGCAATTTTGGGTACTTCTGTTTAAAAAAATGAAATTAATTATTTAAAGTCTAAGTCTAAGTCTCTTAATATTAAATATTAAATTTTTGGTTGATTCCAGTGGGATTCGAACCCCCTCTGGCAAGGTACTAAGGGTTGAGAGTCTGCTTCGCTAACACTACACCACCAAATCCATGTTCAAATTTCGGTTAATTAATATACTTAACTCTCATATTACGTGTCAAAATAAATTTGCAGCTCACTGTATTTTACATCCCTTTGGTCTCCCACAGAGATGGCGTGGGCAGTGTAATCTGTCTGTAATATATGTGCATTCGAAGAACAGCCAAATGCCTCGGTGGGAAGGCAATCTCTATATTCATTTCTCTAATTCTAACCCCGTTGGGTTCCTACGATAGACCGTTATATTTTAATTTTTAGGCCCTGCATTAGCGTAAATATTCGCAAATCCGGGGAGATGAACAAGTTTCCACGTTGACTGAATTTATAGACAGTTTATTTATTCATTTAACTAACAGTCTGCATTCCCTTTCACTTTGTTTAAGAGAATCCATGGTACTTGTTTTGCTTTAAAATAAGAATTAGAGTGAGTACCGATGAAAACCCCAACATCTTATTTGTGCTTCGTTTTTATGGTATGTTATGGACCGATCTATGCTGAGCACCGCATCAAAATGTGGGCTATTTCAATTTTTTTTAAAATGACACTCAGAAATGTTTCGTTTTTATTCGGTTTTCCAATTGTTTTGATATTATCTGCACTGATGAGACTTGTTGTCGAAATGGCCATATGCAGAACATAAATTAACTGCAATTTTGGGTACTTCTGTTTAAAAAAATGAAATTAAGTATTTAGGCTTGAGTCATCTGCCTGTAATGTATTTAATATACTTAACTCTCATATTACGTGTCAAAATAAATTTGCAGCTCACTCTATTTTACATCCCTTTGGTCTCCCACAGAGATGGCGTGGGCAGTGTAATCTGTCTGTAAAATCTGTGCATTCGAAGAACAGCCAAATCCCTCGGTGAGAAGGCGATCTCGATATTCATTTCTCTAATTCTAACCCCGTTGGGTTCCTACGATAGACCGTTATATTTTAATTTTTACGCCCTGCATTAGAGTAAATATTCGCAAATCCGGGGAGATGAATAAGTTTCCATGTTGACTGAATTTATAGACAGTTTATATATATATAACACCAGACAAGACAAGTTTCCACCTACTTAGTGCCTTGTCAAGCTGCTGACGCTAGTTCTAAAGCACAATAATTTCATTTTCAATAATGAAAATTATCTTCAAGTCAATGGTACTAGCATGGGCACAAAGATATGCCAACATTTTTATGGGTAAATTAGAAAAAACAACTTTTGTCTGCTGCTCCATATAAACCATTGTCGTGGTACCGCTTCATTGATGACATTGATATGAAGTGGACTGATACAGACGAACATATCCGTGAATTTATTGAATTCTGTAACAATTTCCATCATTCTATCAAATTCACGCACGAATTATCACCCACGAAAATCTCATTCCTTGATACTACTACTTCAATCAAAGATGGTATCATGACAACTGACCTTCATACTAAGACAACAGACAAACATTTGAAGCTGCCACCCTAGACACTGTACTCGCAGCATACCGTATAGCCAGGCAATTCTCATTAAGAGAATTTGTTCCACTGAAAATCTACAGAAACATCGACTCGGAGAGCTCCGTAAACATCTTCTCAATCGTGGTTATGACGACGGCATGATTACCAAAGCCTTCGACAAAGTAAATACCATCCCAAGGGACTCACTTTTAGATTACAAAGAAAAGAAATCCACAAATCTCAGAATCCCATTGGTCACAACCTACCATCCTGATCTGAGAAATTTGTCATCCATCATAAAAAAACACTGGGGGCTGATTGAAAACGATCAAAATTTGAACAAAATATTTCCAGAACCACCAGTGATGGCATTCCGGCGACCAAAGAGTTTACGTGACATTCTTGTAAAATCCAAAATTAAAAAAGTACCCCCAACGATTCCAGGCGTTTTTAAACCTTGTGGACGCAGCAATTGTAAGTGTTGCAAATCAGCAATCACCGAGTCCAAATTTAGGAGCGAGGTGACCAAGAAAGAATACACAGTCTGTGCAAATTCCAACTGCAAGTCTTCAAACTGCATTTACATCTTGACATGTAAACCGTGCAAAAAGCAGTACATTGGGGAAACATCAACACCCTTCAATTTAAGATGGAACAATAGCTTTTGAAAGATTGTAGGCAGAGAAAAGACATATATCTTGAATCACAGTTCTGACTGAAACTTCAAATTTTCCACACGGAACTTATATCTATAGATTAACTTTCTTAAATGGATCGCATGAGACGGAATTCTTTTAAACCTTGATTAATAAGGCGATCACTGAGGTAGGTCGACCTAATGAAAAATGTTTGGTGTTAGCTCCGCCGTAACGAAGTGCCTGTGAAAAATACACCCCGTAAGCATTTGCGTTTGGTTTATTGTCCATGTGAGTAAAATTAATAATTCAAAAAAGCTGATAGAGAACAAATAACCAAAGGGATCTAAATCGAAAAACCAAAATTCAGCTAAGGACAGAGCTATGCACAAGGGAGATACTCCTTAGTTTTGAACAAAATTTTGTAAATCTTTTTTTTAAAGCGGCGAGCACCCCTTGACCAATCTTTCAAAATTACGTATTGCCATATTCTCTCCTTTCAAGATTGTACTCATGGAGTTACTAGTCTACCTGTATTGGGTTTTATTCGTATGTTTACTTAACTATAGGGAAACGGGACAGATAAAGGGGAGGTTTGGGTACCCATAAACCGGTTTAACCCTACCGCTGACCTTTGCTAGTGCCGGTACCAAGTCCGGCTGTCCCAACTTCCTATCGTTGTTTACGTTTGTCTTTTGTCTAATTTGTGTTTTTCCTGTGTAATTCCCTAGCAGATTTTGGCATGTAATTATAATTTTCAGCCATTGTAGGTGTTTTCTGTTGTCCCTATTATTTCATTCAATAAAGTCAGTTTTCATGTCAGCACCGAAGTACTGACTACTGGGTTGGTGAATACCCTCAGGGACTAACAGTCCACCAGCAGAGGCATCGGCCAAGTGGTAATAAATAACAAAATACAGAAGTCACTGTTAATGTTTTTTCATGAAATAAATTAAACTATTATGTACATAATGAATTGGAACGCCAACAAAACAATATGCAAAGCAACAAAATGACAGGATAATACAGAGATGAACAAGGCAAAACAAAGATAACACAAAGTGAGGACTACAAACTTACCAAGAGCAAAACATGAAAAGAAAAATACATTGACTATGTAAATAAAGCACTAAAGCAAAAAGATGTTCTTTTTTCTCATTTATAAGACAACCTTACAAAATACCAAAATGTATGGAAAATAATCCCCCTGTTTGAATTTACACGTAATTTGTTGTTCCCTTAAAATAACCATAGCTTTTGACATTACTTTGTCGATCAATTTCCTGTCCCTCATTCGGACAAGTTGAAATCCCAACAGGGTTTCCAAAAATTGTCAGTCCTGGACCACAAGTCACATCAGAATTTAACTAGGTCAAGATAGCCCTGAAATTGTCCCAATTAAAATTATGTCCTGTACATATGCATGCAGGTCTGCACTACATCAAAGATGGCCTCCTTGTGCAGCTGATGATTCAATTTTGCTAGAATTGGGTCTTTATTATACCCCCACATCAATGTTAGAAGGTATATTGGTTCCATCTTGTCTGTCCGTATGTCCGTAGACAATGTTTGTCCAGAGGTTATCTCAGACCTTCTAATGAATGTCTTTTCATATTTTGTCGAAATGCTAAGCACGATATAAACATGCACCTGGTATTTTCATATTGACTCGTCAAATTTCCGAAGTGTTACAGCTTCTTTCATATGCTAAAACCAAATTGCAATTGTTCAAATGACTTAAAATGTTTGTTTGCTTTTGTGTTGCATAGAGGTTGCCAACAGATTTAAGGTAATGTAGCATCAATATTACATGTATGTACACAGTAATTTTGTGTCAACACATATATATCTATACCTCTCTTCAATGTGCTGTGGTCGTATCATGCTGCTCTTTGCGTATTCCTTTATTTTATTTTGGCCTAGATTCAACAATTATAATGCAAACGTAGGGATATTAGTCAGGCCTTGCTGACAGCTCTAGTTATGGAAGTGATATATATATGAGTTCTCCCATTATATTTTTTTATATTGCAGATGTCAGGTGGTGGTGGCTGTATTTTTAATAAAACGTGGACAACAAATGCTGATTTTAAAGAATGGATTCAAATTTCAGACAGTGTACATTATGCATTCTAGCAAAATTTGTCGGAAAAAAATAGACATAGCATCTGTCGGAAAAACTGCTCTTAAGCCACACATGAAAGGAAAAACACATTGATAGTCTTGTAGTAGCTAGTAATTCTAATATTGAGGACTTCATAGATTTGTGAAGAACCCACAGTTAGTTGTAGTACATAACTAAGTTAAGAACAGACGTACTCTGAAGGTCAAGCACTGGACATCATGTAATAGTGTAAGCCTCTGGCAAATTATGTATGGCTATAATTAAAAGTGGTCATTTAAATTGTTATTCCTGTTTACAAGATTATCCGTCTTATATCTATTTTTGACTAAAAATAGCTTTGTCATTATTTAGCATATAATATACATTTGTATGCCGAATTTTACAATAACACATGTTAAGTAAACCATTTAAGTCAAGCCATATATGAAATTCCTGTCCATTATGTCCATCGATTTACAGGCAAGCTTGCAATCATGAAAACATGTACAGCTTTTGTCTTGCCTAATCTAATTCTTTTTTCTCTTTAGTTCGATATCATTTATCCTATATTAAGTTACAAAAGTTAACAAAAGTAAAAAAAGGCTTATCAAAAATGACAACAAATAAGTTTGCTTTCTACACATAATGTTCTATAAGAAATTCTATACGATTTGGTAGTGCTATCTAACGAAATATGAGAACGGATACTAATTTTAAGTTGAGAGTACATAAAAATTTAGCCCTAAGTTTGTATTGTTCTTGAGGCACTATACAACGAATGTTACAAATTATTCCGAAATTGCAAGAATCCAACTTATTGCATTAAAGTGGACATTATATATATTGTGCCCGATCCCTTTGCTTTATTTGCAATAAAATATGTTTAATTCAAATTCAGTTGTAGTTCATCAAGCTCTTCCAGCAATGTTGCTGTTTCTTGCCTTGATACTTATGTATCCAAAAATGATTGTCTGAATGCTGAAATAGTTTGGTGTCTTAAAACAGTTTTTTTTTTCAAATTATTCATTTCATTCCAAATGTCTTGTACAATTTTGAACTTCCGGAATCAAAAATTGTACCCGGAAGTTACATTTTAAACAAGGATATATGACGTTTCAAACAAAAAATTGAACGTCATAATCGTTAGACGTCATATTTTGGCGGGAAGTGTTTTCAAATTGCCTGTATATCGTGGATTCTCGTGAGTCACATGTCGAGACTTACAGACCCTATACCTTTCAAAATATGTTTCCCGATTATAACATTGCACAAAATGTGTCTTGTGGAGAAACAAAATCCATGTATCTGTCATGCTTTGGTATTGGGTCATTTTTCAAGACTCTTGTAGAAAATAAAGTGAAAAATTGTCATTATGTCATGTTGTTTGATGAATCTTTAAATAAAGAAATGCAGAAAAAAAACAATAAGATATTATTTGTTCTCTATGAGCTTTTACACCATTTGGGTTATTGGACTTCCAAATGTTTTGGTTTTATCTGCACTGATGAGACATAAGTTGTCGAAATGCGCATATGCAGAAAATAAATTGACAGTAACTTCGGTATAGTGTTATCTATTAAGATTTTGGGATGACAATAAGATAAAAACAGATACTATTCATCATAAATTTTTCGGTCATTCTTGTACTGTAGATTTGTTACAAACTTTTGAAAACAAAGTTCAAGTCAATTTAGGGATAGAAAATATAATTCAGGTCTCTATGGATGGTCCAAATGTCAACATAGCATGCTAACAAAAGCTTCAAGAAAAGAGAATGACTTCTCCAGCAAGCTTGTTGTTTAAAAATTTGTTAATACTATTAAATGGACAGGCTAGTGTGGAGAGAGGATTTTCCATTAATAAAGAAGTGAGTGAAGTAAATAAGTCGGAGAACTGTTTAGTAGCACGTCGGACAATCAAAGATCATATTTTAAGTGTGGATGGCATAAAGAATGTTGTAATTACCAAAGATATACTTAGGATTGCGCAGTCTGCTAGACAAAAATACCATAATCATCTTGATTCAGTCAAATCCGAAAATGAAAAATTGAAAAAATCAGAAAAGAGAAAGGCGGTTTCAGAAGATATTGAATTTTTAAGAAAAAAAAAAATAAAACAAGTTGAAGAAAGTATTTCGGTCTTGCATGAAGATGCAAATAAATCAGCTGAAAAGGCTGGGATGTTACATAGCTTCTAATATATAACCAAGTCAAACTCTCTCAGACAGAAGCTTAAAGAGCAAGAGAGTCAACCTGTTGATATGAGGAAAGAATTAGCTGAGAAATCTGACATACATGTATTAAGCAATATGTAATGCAACTCTGATTTTTTTCAAGTCCATACAAATGTGTCTTATTACATTTAGTAAACAATCACTTCTATATTGTTTCGCTGTCTTATTTTTCTACATGTAAGAGAAGTGTAGAAGTGTAAGACTTATCTCAGAATTAAACATATTAGGATAATTTTACACCCATAAAAATAATTTTAAAAATTAATTATGAAATACTAAATATCTTAAGGATACAATATCTTTTTACATTTAATGATTATTGTAAGAGAGTTGGCTGGTTTACATATGTTGTTCATTTTAAGAGGTCTTTTATTAGTTTGGATCAGAAGTAATTTTAGTTATCTGCAGTTTGTCAACTTATTATATTACATATTGAATTGCCTAGTCTTGTTTGTAAAAACTGAAGATTTTATTACTTTTTTTGTGTCCTTTATGTTTTTAAATTTATGTGTAAGTTTGCACAAGTTGTGCTTTATCTACAATTGCATTTAGTTCTGTGATATTTTTTGCACGGATTGTGCTACATGTATTTGATTTTATGTTTATATGTGTATTTTGTTTATATTTGTAGCTGTTTTGTCGATTTTGTTTTGTTTTATTTTTTAAATAAAAATAATTACAAGTATTTGAAATCTTTTATTCTATTTATAGTTTGATTTTCTTATGTCTGCATGTAATGATGTCTTTGGTAAGAATATTCATGAGTGTTGTACATAGCAAGATTTTTCAACATACAAAATGTATGAAGCATCCCTGAACATTTTGAGAACTGGTTAACTGAAGATATGCAAGAATAATAAAATTGCTAGATTATAAATAAATAAAAAACAACAACAACAAAAATTCCTTCAATTTGCTCCTACAAATCACTTTCTCAGTAGTCTATCTGAATGAATATAGGAAAAGCAAGTAAATGTACACGAGAAAAATATAAACTCATAGAAATTGCAAAACCAAGCAAATAGGGTAATACTTTTATTTGTTGTTCTTCAAATCAGCATGAGACCTTTAACAAGGAGCAATTACATGTACTTCAAAGTAAGTTCAAGAAGACAGTCCTTTAGTGCTAGTTTGAGTGGATTTAGATTGCTTGATTGTTGTTTCTTATTCAGAAACAATAAGTTTATTCAGACAAAGGACCTTAAAAACTGTAAGAAAGACATTGAACACTCATATAATGCAAATGTAGGGATATTAGTCAGGCCTTGCTGACAGCTCTAGTTATTAAAGTGATATTTATGAGTTCTCCCATTATATTTTTTTTTAAATTGCAGATGTCAGGTGGTGGTGGCCGTATTTTTAATAAAACGTGGACAACAAATGCTGATTTTTAAAGAATGGATTTAAAGTACAGACAGTGTGCATCATGCATCCTGCAAAATTTGTCGGAAAAAAAATAGACATAGCATCTATGGGAAAACTGCTCTTAGGTCACACATGAAAGGAAAAAAAAACACATTGATAATCTTGTAGTAGCTAGAAAGTCTAATATTGAGGACTTCATAGATTTGTGTCAAGAACCCGCAGTTAGTTGTAGTACATAACTAAGGTAAGAACAGACGTACTCTGAAGGTCAAGCACTGGACATCATGTAAAAGTGTATGCCTCTGGCAAATTATGTATGACTATAATTAAAAATGGTCATTTAAATTGTTATTCCTGTTTACAACATTATCCGTTTTATATCTATTTTCAATTAACAAATAGCTTTGTCATTATTTAGCATAAAACATACATTTGTATGCCGAATTTTACAATAACACATGTTAAGAAAACCATTTAAGTGAAGCCATATATGAATTTGCTGTCCATTATGTCCGTCGATTTACAGACAAGCTTGCAATCATGAAAACTTGTACAGCCTTTGTCTTGCCTAATCTCATTCTTTTTTCTCTTTAGTTCGATATCATTTGTCCTATATTAAGTTACAAAAGTTAACAAAAGTAAAAAAGACTTATCAAAAATGTCGACAAATAAGTTTGCTTTCTACACACAATGTTCTATAAGCAATTCTATATGATTTGGTAGTGCTATCTAGAGAACTGATACTAATTTTAAGTTGAGAGTACATAAAAATTTAGCCCTAAGTTTGTATTGTTCTTGAGGCACTATACAACGAATGTTACAAATTATTCCGAAATTGCAAGAATCCAACTTATTGCATTAAAGTGGACATTATATATATTGTGCCCGACCCCTTTGCTTTATTTGCAATAAAATATGTTTAATTCAAATTCAGTTGTAGTTCATCAAGCTCTTCCAGCAATGTTGCTGTTTCTTGCCTTGATACTTATGTATCCAAAAATGAATGTCTGAATGCTGAAATAGTTTGGTGTCTTAAAACAGTTTTTTTTCTTCAAATTATTCATTTCATTCCAATGAAAATGTTATTACCGGTAATAGAGCCTGTAAGTCTCGTACAATTTTGGAACTTCCGGGATAAAAAATTGTACCCGGAAGTTACATTTTAAACAAGGATATATGACGTTTCAAACAAAAAATTGAACGTCATAATCGTTAGACGTCATGTTTTGGCGGGAAGTGTTTTCAAATTGCCTGTATATCGTGGATTCTCGTGAGTCACATGACGAGACTTACAGACCCTATACCTTTCAAAATATGTTTCCCGATTATAACATTGCACAAAATGTGTCTTGTGAAGAAACAAAATCCATGTATCTATCATGCTTTGGTATTGGGTCATTTTTCAAGACTCTTGTAGAAAATAAAGTGAAAAATTGTCATTATGTCATGTTGTTTGATGAATCTTTAAATAAAGAAATACAGAAAAAAAAACAATAATATATTATTTGTTCTCTATCAGCTTTTACACCATTTGGGTTATTGGACTTCCAAATGTTTTGGTTTTATCTGCACTGATGAGACATAAGTTGTCGAAATGCGCATATGTAGAAAATAAGTCGGAGAACTGTTTAGTAGCACGTCGGACAATCAAAGATCATATTTTAAGTATGGGTGGCATAAAGAATGTTGTAATTACCAAAGATATACGTAGGAGTGCGCAGTCTGCTAGGCAAAAATACCATAATCATCTTGATTCAGTCAAATCCGAAAATGAAAAATTGAAAAAATCAGAAAAGAGAAAGGCGGTTTCAGAAGATATTGAATTTTTAAGAAAAACAAAATAAAACAAGTTGAAGAAAGTATTTCGGTCTTGCATGAAGATGCAAATAAATCAGCTGAAAAGGCTGGGATGTTACATAGCTTCTAATATATAACCAAGTCAAACTCTCTCAGACAGAAGGTTAAAGAGCAAGAGGGTCAACTTGTTGATATGAGGAAAGAATTAGCTGAGAAATCTGACATACATGTATTAAGCAATATGTAATGCAACTCTGAATTTTTTCAAGTCCATACTAATGTGTCTTATTTCATTTAGTAAACAATCACTTCTATATTGTTTCGCTGTCTTATTTTTTTTTACATTTAAGAGAAGCGTAAGACTTATCTCAGAATTAAACATATTAGGATAATTTTACACCCATAAAAATAATTTTGAAAATTAATTATGAAACACTAAATATCTTAAGGATGCAATATCTATTTACATTTAATGATTATTGTAAGACAGTTGGCTGGTTTACATATGTTGTTCATTTAAGGAGATCTTTTGTTAGTTTAGATCAGAAGTAATTTTAGTTATCTGCAGTTTGTCAAATTATTATATTACATATTGAATTGCCTAGTCTTGTTTGTAAAAACTGAAGATTTTATTACTTTTTGTGTGTCCTTTATGTTTTTAAATTTATGTGTAAGTTTGCACAAGTTGTGCTTTATCTACAATTGCATTTAGTTCTGTGATATTTTTGCACGGATTGTGCTACATGTATTTGAGTTTATGTTTATATGTGTGTTTTGTTTATATTTGTAGCTGTTTTGTCGATTTTGTTTTGTTTTATTTTTTAAATAAAAATAATTACAAGTATTTGAAAACTTTTATTCTATTTATAGTTTGATTTTCTTATGTCTGCATGTAAGGATGTCTTTGGTTAGAATATTCATGAGTGTTGTACATAGCAAGATTTTTCAACATACAAAATGTATGTAGCATCCCTGAACATTTTGAGAACTGGTTAACTGATGATATGCAAGAATAATAAAATTGCTAGATTATAAATAAATAAAAAAACAACAACAACAACAAAAATTCCTTCAATTTGCTCATACAAATCACTTTCTCAGTAGTCTATCTGAATGAATATAGGAAAAGCAAGTAAATGTACACGAGAAAAATCCAAACTCATAGAAATTGCAAAACCAAGCAAATAGAGCAATATTTTTATTCGTTGTTCTTTAAATCAGCATGAGACCTTTAACAAGGAGCAATTACATGTACTTCATAGTAAGTTCAAGAAGACAGTCCTTTAGTGCTAGTTTGAGTTGATTTAGATTGCTTGATTGTTGTTTCTTATTCAGAAACAATAAGTTTATTTAGACAAAGGACCTTGAAAACTGTAAGAAAGACATTGAACACTCCTTGAAAAGTCCTTGGATTTGATTACAATAATGTTGTGGGAACCCTGATGTGAAAACATGAAAGCTCTATAGAATATGTTAGCGACGAAGTTTCTGTAGTTTTTCCGGCGTCTAATTTATCTATTAGTGTAATTATGACTTTGTTTTTAGTACCTTATCCGTAAGAGTAAATGAAACAGATGTTTATTCTTATCGGTTTGATTTCGTTTGAAAACTTGAGAAGTTGTGTAGGGAAAATCGCTTGATAGATCAAAGCCAACTTCTGATTATCAAGGTCAAGCAGAAACGGGTTTTGTGGAAGTACCCTGCGGGATGATATAACCATAGACTGCAGGCTGATGTAACCAAAGGGAATGATGATCAATACAATTTGGAATGTTAATCTTACTCATTATAAAATTTGCTAATTTTAAGATCAAAACGATGGTAGAAATGGTGAGCTCATAAAGAACTGTCAAGGAGTATGCAGAACAGTCAAATGTAGAACAGACATAAAATAACAAACCTAACATGAGCTGTAATGACAGCTAGAATTAACAAGAATGGTAGTGATTCGGGACAAGAGCTGAGAAGTTTCCAGTACCCAATGTAACATACGTATCAAACAACGGTAGTACAATACCGAAGCAGAAATGATAAGTAAATGAAAAAATAAAATCAAGAGACTCGGGCAAGACTAGATTAGAGAAAAATGAGAACGCCACAAAAACTGGAAAATAAAGATCAAACCTTTCGGGACTTTGACACTTACAGTATTAACTTCCATTACAACTAAGTGACATCAGGTGCACCGGAATGGTAAGCCTTTCCTGCTTCGTATACGGCATTTTGCTATAAATATATATAGAGTATTAAATACCGAATTCAAAAATTCACAAAATGTATAACCGCAGATGTCAAGTTGAAGATGGATAGTTATTTGTGTTATTTAATGTAAAAAAGTGGATAATATGAAAAATCTACAATCGCTGAAAATAACAATCACATGAATGATGCAGTTGAGGGCTATGCGAGGGAGTGGGCAAAGAAAGAGAAAGAGGATGTCGAGACGCTGTCCGACTGAATCAGGTCCATTAAGTCGTTAATTGGGAATCGTATCCGGCGTTTGAAAACATCAATGAAATCCAGAAATCCCAGTATATTTGAAGATCCCCTCGTTAGAAAAATGATGGACAACCTCCACGAAAATTACGTCATTGTCCCTGCAGACAAAGCTACTAACAACATACTGTTCGTGTGTAAGAAACACTATCTTGACTGTCTGGTTAAGGAGATGGGAATCGATAAGTCATCAGGAAACCCAACTGATACTCCCACTACAATATCAAGGGAGGAGATTATTGAAAATCACTACTCAGTTCTAATATCCTTTGGCATCAAAGCGGGTGATGAAAACAATCAGCTCTCCTACATCTACTAAACTTCATAAGAACCAATACAATTGAGGTTCATTGCGAGGTCTTCCAGATGCACCGCTAAGCCACTTTGTAAACTCCTTACTACTTTATTGACCGCAGTCAGAGATGGCCTGAAAAGTTACTGTGATAAAGTCTACTCCACGAGTGGCGTCAATCAGATGTGAATTTTAAAAAATTCTAAAAATCTACTTAAACAGCTATCCTCTAGCAGTCTTACCCATTGCGACAGCATACAAACTTTTGATTTTTCTACTCTTTATACTACCCTGCCACACAATAAATTGAAAACAATAATTTCTGATTTGATATATCAATGTTACTGCACTAAAAACGGAGAACGCAGATACACTTACTTAGTAGTAGGGAAAGACAAAACATATTTTGAAAAGAACCACACTGGGTCAAACAAGAAGTACACGGAGAATGACATAAGAAAGATGTTGGAATTTTTATTAGATAATATCTTTGTCGAATTTGGAGGTCAAGTTATTCAACAGACAATCGGGATTCCATGGGAACTAACTGCGCGCCACTTTTAGCTGATCTCTTTCTTTTCTCGTATGAAGTGTTTACAAGGGCTAACACAGAAAAAACAAAAACATTTAGACCAATCCTTTTATTTTAGCCTCCGCTACATAGACGATGTACTTTCTCTTAATAATCCTAAATTCAAGGAATATTTACACCAGGTCTATCCCAATGAGCTTGAAATTAAAGAGACTACTAATACACCTACTTCAGCTTCGTACTTATATCTGTTTTTATACATTGATGAAGAAGGACGTTTGAAATCTAAGCTATATGACAAACGTGATGATTTTAACTTCCCAATTGTGAATTTTCCCTTTCTGAACAGCAATATACCTACCTCTCCAGCCTACGGAGTGTACATTTCAGTTGATTCGTTTATACAGTGATTTTTTGAATAGAGCAAAAACACTGTCCCAAAAGTTGCTTAGTCAGGGATTTGTTCAGCCTTTTTTACTTTCATCCCTTCAGAAATTTTATGGCCGTCACAATGATATCATTGACAGATAGATATGACGTGTCTGTGTCCCAAATGAAAACGGACATTTTCAGGTAGATTACACGTCTTAACGGATTTGACAAAACCGGTTTTTACTCAACTCTGGATTGACTCACTGATAGTGTGACGGATGCCGCTAGTGGAACAGGACATGCTTANCCTTCCGGAGCACCTGATGTCACTCCCGGTTTTCATGGGAGTTCACACTATGAGTGCCTTAGTTTTTAACGTCTTTTTATTTCTGTGCATTGTAGCTGTCTTACGTCATTGTTGTCTTTGTTTTTCTCTGTTGCCGCTTTTGCCATGTCTTTGGATTTCGATTTTTGTGGTCTTCGCTTCCCTTGTTCCTTCGGTATTCTACTGCCGTTGTATGACACAATGTGCCAGGGAACTACACAGGAAAAAACACAAATAAGACAAAAGACAAACTTAAACAACTCGGATAGTAAGACTTGGTACCGGCGCATGAACTGCGGCTTTTTCAAAAGTCGCTGAACGATTCCAAATAATAGCGCAGATTTTGGCTTTCTTAGTTTTGAAAATCAAAATATTATTCCAGTGATCTGCTGACATAATGCCCAGAGCTCCTAATGTATTTTGCCATTCTTTTTTACAATCAACTTGATTTCCCTTTGGTCGTTTATATTTTGTATTGTCATTGTCTTTTTTTTTATCTTGCAACATATTAAAGTGATTGTAAGTGCTTTTGTCCATTTTGTTTTATTTTTTTAACAATCCCCAATCAATGACCATAATATAAGATGCATGGATGTAACATTGTTCGATATTCCGCTCAAACAAGATTCTAAAGATTTTCTCTAACTTATTTCAGGTTTTGATATTGCGGGATGTCATTTTAAATGAATATGTAAAAATATCGATTTAATCGTGTTACGTTATTACAGGTGTACGTCTAGTAGTGCATTCGAAATTTGAATATTAATTAGATCGGACATAAAATGTATAACGTGGTTTTTCCTTTTGGTGGGTGTGGAAATTTTTGATAAAGATTCTAAAAAAAAAATCAAATTCCAAATACGAATCTGGACTCTCCATAATATTTTTAAAACAAAATGCATTTTGTCTTTTCTGTAATATTTCGGTTTTCCTAATTAGTTGTGTATTTATATATCAATACAATGCTTTTTGGAGAAGGTATTCTTCCGCTACATACTGATACATCTTAACGTATTACTTATATCACTACAAAAAAGGCGAATATTCATCAAGACATAGACTATATAGGTTATAATGAGAAATATTCTTAACTTTTATACTTTGTCAGACTTTCAATTTTTGGATAATCAATCGGTTTCAATTACAATGTAAAAACCAATTATCATATACATGTAGGTTGCAGTAAAAGATTGAAAGGTCTCGGTGAAATAAAAAAAAATATAAATTAACTGTGAAATTATTTTCGAAAATTTCAATCAAGAAAAAGACGTCACAATAGACGATGGAGTAAACGTCTCAGCGGAAAACGTAGTGCATGCAATGTATCATAAAATAAACCACTAAATATAAGAAATGAAGATCAATAAAACAAAAATAACGAGTGATGATATGTTTGCATGCAAACACAAGTCACACAAACCAGATTCCATACCCAATTGCTTTTTGAAAAAATGCTGTGTTGTATATTTATCATCAATAATTGTAATAATGTGTTCTGAAAAATTTGTATCTTTTCCTTATTATGTAAGAACTAGTGTCATAAACTCATTATATCGTAGTCTATCAGTGTTAAGAGTACTTTGATTCACAAGTATATGTACTGGATTGCATCAGAAAGGAAGTTGCGTCATAATGATTTCATTATTGATTCATTAATGAAACCAACATTCAAAGCTTAATATGTACATTTATTGATACTTTCGCGTGAAATAAAGCTTTAGGGCTATGACCTTGATGTTTGACCTTGACCTCATTTTGAAGGTCTAGACCTCCTGAACATTTTGTATGTTGAATGTCTTTTAGTATCTTCAATGGTATTTGAGCTATAAGCATAAAACGCATAATTCGGACATCAAAATCGGTTTTCGGTCCATAAACCGAAAACGGTTGGTCCGATAATTTTAGACCCTATGTACCAAAAGTAGATCTTAACAAGACACACATTTTTGCCATTACATGTTATCAGCTATCTATAACGGTTTATGAGTTATTACAAAAACAATGTCAAGGGTCAAAGTTCAAAGTGACCGATGACCTTTGACTTTGGCATTTTTAAATGTAACACATGTCATCCAAATTGAATGGAAAAGGTTTCAGGTTTCTATCTCTTATCGTTTTCGAGAAAAAACATGCTAAAAAAGATGACGAAACTTTCAAGGGGCATAACTCTTGAACGGTGCATTATGGAATTTCGGTCCAGATGTAATAAAGGTCCGTCATGACCTAATAAACATTTTTGCCTTAACAATTAATTGCTATCATTTACAGTTTTCGAGATATTCCAATTACAAGATTTGAGGTCAAACTTCAAAGTCACCAATGGCTGTGGTCAATTTGGAAATTCAAAGACCTTCTTGCACATCCTGGGGTGGTTGTCCACATTGATGTCATGTGTCATTAAGATTGGAATACCCATCTCTGAGATAATGTTTGGACAAAGTTTGGGTTACTTAATAACTAATCCAAGAATCTTGATTATTGAAAATATTCAGCACATGATCGAAAAACGCTGTTGCTCTTATGCACTACGAAAATTCAGGAATTACTGCATTGTTCGATAATTCGTTGAATATTCTTTGATAATCAGAAG
Source organism: Modiolus philippinarum (assembly GCA_002080025.1). Classification (NCBI taxonomy): domain Eukaryota; kingdom Metazoa; phylum Mollusca; class Bivalvia; order Mytilida; family Modiolidae; genus Modiolus; species Modiolus philippinarum. The sequence continues at coordinate 155,133 of MJUU01055560.1, read as the reverse complement.
CTTAGATTGCATACAGTATAAGTAATTATAAATTTATTTGAACCAACTAAATGTTCTTATTCTCTTACGCAACAGATGAAATCAGTACAAGTTTTATAAGATTGATTTCACTTACAATTTGAATGTTTTTATACAACAGACCATATCGTAGCTGTGGTATCAGGATTTACCGGACCCCTTTTCAACACGTCACAGTATAGAAAACATCATGTTATAAAGTCTAAGACGTCACTAAACTTGTCAAATGGGGTCGACATGTTTATTACGTAGAGCAAAAAAAAAAAACAAAACAAAACAAAACAAGTGGCAATTCTATATACCAGAACTCGGATATGGCCTGTTGCCTTGAATTTTATTTTGATAAATTGCACTCTCAAAATGTATACAATTGTGTAAATCATTCTTTTATGCATTTTAAACGTTTGTTTTTTTTGGGGGGGGGGGGATTTCCTATGTTTGGGTTCCAGTGCTGCTGATGAAGAATAATATTCCAAAATGGCCATGCAGCTCATTAAAATTTACTCCATATCCTGTCGTCAAATATTTATCCAAAATGCAGAATTGGCGCAAATATAATTATTGGAATCGACATATGCCTAAAATCGACCAAAAATATATCGTAAGATTCTTATCTGCAGTGAAGATGAATTACTAAAACTCATTGACGAGAGCCACGAGACTCATATCGCTGAATATTGGAACTAAATATCGTCAAAATTTTCTACTGCACTTATGATATAAATCTTCACAATGGTCAAAAAGGTCAACCCCAGAATTTTATCTGGACTGGATTCTCCTGATTATAATCATTATGTTATATGTTGTTTTAGACTGTAATGATGAAGTAAGATGAAGGCGTGGAGTAATAGAATAACATCTGTGAGGTTGCAAGAATAGACAAATTAAGGGATATTGAGTAAATATACATGGGACAAAATCCCTAGAAGTTTAAGCAAATGGATGAACGCTTTTATTATTGTTCTTCATCTTGAAGAGACCATGAGGCCTTCAACATAGAGCAAACACTCTTACCTCATAGTAAGTTCTTTAAGACTGGCCCTAGCACCAGTTTGAGCGGAAATCACTTGCTAAATGTTGAACAACGCTGCATCCCTGTATATTTGCTCTTGGTCATGGATGCAGGGTCGTCAACAAACAACACATATCGGGTAAGTCGGAAATATGTCAGTAACAGAACATACTGTTAATTGCTAAACAAAGATATACCCATATGACTAAAATAATAATAAAAAAATTAAAAACGCCATCTTTTGTAACCACAAAACTTTCTTGATATTCAAGTATCAAACGATTCACAATATGGTTATTGTAATATAGTTTTCAAAGTATATAAATATAGAATATAGGACTTTTTCTTTTTGATACGGACTTTATCACGGTAGTATATCAGGTGAGCCCGCTAGGGCGAACCTGATATGCTACCGTGATAAAGTCCGTATCAAAAACAAAAAGTCATATATTCTGTTTATCGGGAATTTCCAAATGTTGCAGTTTCGTTGTTAATTTTGAAAAAAATAAGGGGAACTCTTTCTTTGGCGAATAATTCAAGCGTAAACTGTATTGTGCAAAATTCTTGTTGACGTCAGGGTAGTGTGACGTCACATCCTTCTGTACGTTGGGGTTGAACAAGACACGTCTTGTCATTTTAATTTCGTTCGAAATAGTGTAACAAATGATGAAAATAGTCTCATTCAACTGGTGTAAAACAACATACAATCAACGCCGCAACATAGTAAGTAATTATTGCTTCAAATGGACATCACCCGAGAAGATTAATTTGTCAACGACAGACCGTCATTTGAGCATGGCGCCTTTCTTGTCACTGAAAACACCCTGCGTAATTCAGGATTGTAGGGGTTTGTAGTAACGGGGTAGGCGTCTCTTTTTCTTCATTTAAACTCGGCGACAGTTCATTGGAAGAAAGCAAACCATCATAGCGAATTGGATTCATAGCCTGATGTTTTATTGCAGTGTCAAGGTATGAATTTTTCATAAAATACAATCAAAAGTTATAGGGAAACGTGTATTTCTGTTTGAATTACGAACAATTTCAAAATTGTTTACTGTTTGTTGTCATTTTCATTCATGAGTTGACTTTATATTCAGATTAATGGGCGTCGTTTCGGTTCGCGCATGTCACCTGACGTACTTACCCAATAAATTTTTGATATGGTCCAATACGTTGATAATGACTTTATCGGTCAGTACACATCAAAGGCAAGAAGCATAAATTACCGATAAAGCGATTTAAATTGTACGATCATGTAAACCAGGAAATTATCGCGCCGTCTTTATTTCGCTGTAAATTGACAGGATTTTAATATAATTGATAATTATATATAATTTCAGATACCAGTCCAAGGATTGTGAACAGATATATTATGATAAGGAAAAAGGTTAAGAATACAAATCGCGGGGCGGTAAAATTTCCCCAGCCTGTAAGGCGACGGAAAATTAGACCCAAGATTTAAATTTTTGGCAAATACCCCGACGTTCATGATATATCTATTAAATTAGACCAAATGTATCATTCTTAAAGCGTAGATTACTTAGGGAAAAATATTACGGTGAAGGGGCATTTGCAAAAAAAAAAAGAAGAAAAAAATACCACGGCTATTAACCAATCAGAATGCAGCTTACTTACATAAGGTGTAATTATACATTAAACACTAGTTTTTATATTGATACCTTTGGGGTTTTAGGGTACCCAGAATGAATATAATAAATTGTTCTAACTGTTTTCGGTGTTGTTATGTACTGTCAACTTGAGTAAGGACTGTCACGCTAATTACTTCCATTTTATGTTGGCAAAACCTGATATGGTTACCGACAGGAGTGTCTTTGTAAGCTGTTACGGGTCGAAGATGCTAAGCAAAGCGATCACCCAGTCTGAGGCAAGTCTCGCCAATATATATTTTGTGACACCGTTTACATACTATGGTATATATCACATTCTTGGTTATAATTAAAAACTGATCTTGTAAGAACCATCAGGACCCGTTTCTATATAGTAAAGGGACACGTTTTTTGTGGGTGTGGATTTTCATTTGAGAGCGTTGGTGTATTCCCCCCCAAAAAAGAACATAAAGGAACTATGATAAAGATTTCAGGGCGATTTTGGCTTTATTGTTTTACTTGTCTATCTGTAACAACACGAATTTTCACGAAATGTCACATCTTATATATATATTAAACAAATTTATAAAAAAAAAATCCATGACAAGTATGATTATAATATTTACTTACTGGAACCAAGATTAAATCATTTATTTCCCCTCCCCGATCCCCCGCCCCAATAAGTCAAGTTGTTAGATTACAAAAAAAGTTTGCCAAGTAATAATTTTAAGTCATGGGCTTATATAAAAAAACGCATTACATATTTTCAAAATGTTAAATACTATCAAAAAATTAAATTTACATGATATGAAATGCACTATGTAAAGCAAAAATATAAAGTTGACCTCACACCATTTTAAAATGCCATAAATTATCTTCATTCGCAAATCTACAACATATCTGACAACAGTGTTAACCAAATGCACTTTTGTAAATTCTTAGTGTCATCCGTACTATAGATATGTACTTTCGAAAGCTATAAAACGTATGTCAGTCAGGTTCGTGTTAATAACTTATCCATTTTCCAACAAATAACATAAGAAATTTGAATAGGATTAACACCTTAATCATGTTAATAAAGTTTCAAGTTTCCAAAAAACAAAAACACATCCTTTATTTGGTAATAACAAAACAACCTCACACTTTTGTCAAGACCCATAGTCAAAAATGCAAATAGACAAAGCAGGTTCAAAACTACCGAATTAATGGTCAATCGCTGTAGTCCTGCCTTGGTACAAGCAAAAGAAATGATGGGTTTAACAGGTTTTATGGCGCGCAATAACTCTCCTTCCATTGCGGTCGTGTTTATTTTTGGTAGCAACACAACAGCAATTAGTATTGAAAGGTCGAAGACAGTAAAACGTAATGTTCCTTCCAATATTTAGTACAAAATGAATCTTGTATCTTGTATCATAGTTCGGATTGAAAAATGAAATTTATCAATAAGGACTGATACCCATACAAAAGTTTTTATGATCGTTTGAGGCGGAATTTTTTGAAGCCTTGGTAGATAATGCGGTCACGAATATAACTATGTCTAATGAAAAAGTCTTTATAATTTAAGCTAACTCCCACGTAATCGACTATGAAACATACACCCCGCAAGCAGGAAGAGTTGGGGTATTACTGTCAATTTTAGGGAAATAGATAATTTTGAAATTTAAATCGTTCATATTATCGAAAAATTTAGAATGGAGATAACAATTTTCGACCAAATCGAGATGACAGTCCAAAAAGGATGAAGATCTAGTTGTTTCTGTACCTTTATCTCTAGTATCCAATTATATATTAATGAAATCCATTTTGAAAAATATTAGGCATTATTAATGAAAAGAACATAATCAATGTATCTATTTCAGTGATTAAAGTTTCTTTATTTTATTATCATTTAGGAGTCCCTGAAAAAATTTAGTGTCATGGAATATAAAAAAGGTCTGCGCGTAGAGGAGCACAAAGTCGTGCTCAATGGTAAAACAACTTGCTTTTGATAAATAGCACCCCAAATATGACAAACATATTATCAATAAGATAAACCATTCGTTAATTATTACATAGTTTTTCACAAACAATTTTCATTTCAATTGCGCTATAAACTGGAAATCTGTACTTTTTATAAAATCATGAAAGCTCAACTACACCCAAGGGCAGAGACTGCATCTTCATTAACATTTTCCATTTATTATTCAGTTCACTATAATCTAAGGGTCACTAATGTTGCAGGTTAATGCAAATAGGTGGCTTTGTTTGCATTAGTAAGAATATTTTCAATAAATTCTGCATTTATCAAAAGCATGAACAAATGATTGTTAGGCAAAGCCGGAACAGGAGTTAGATTACATGTAGCTTACTGCTATTTTGTATTGTTTTCATGCCAAACATGTCAAAATGGTCAACTGCAGAATTGTATCGGGTCTCGATTCTTCTGATTAAAATCATTATGTTATATGTTGTTTTTGATATCTCGTATAATGATGTATTTCCTGATCCTTTAACAATCCCCAGTTTAAGGAATACCTTCATCTTATATATCCAAATGAACTCGAAATTAAAGAGACCACTGATACACCAGCATGATTATCATACCTACACCTATACCTCTAACAACTCTGGACGCATGAAAACAAAACTTTACAACAATCGTGATGATTTCGGTTTTCCAATACTTCCCGTTTTTTTAGCAGTAATAATCCCACATCTCCAGCATATGTCGTTTACATTTCACAACTCATTCGCTAGTGCCGTGTCTGTAGTTTGTACAACGATTTTGCCAACAGAGCGAAATTACTGTCTCAAAAACTTATACATCAAAGGTATGTTCAGTCACTGTTGCAATTGTCACTAAAGAAGTTTAATGGTCGTCACCCCTATTTGACAGACTATAACAATGTTTCTATTTCTCAAATGAGAATAGATATCTTTGGGTAGATTCAGAGTTTATTACCGGACTGACTAACACTGACTGTGACAGAACCGGACTTTCCAGTATGACGGGTGCTACGCGTGGAGCAGATCATGCTTACACTTCCGGAGCACCTGATGATACCCCAGTTTGTGTTGGGTTCACAATCTCAATTCGTGTTGGAGATGAATTGCCGTGATTTTGGATTTATGATTTCAGAATTCCCCCTTTCCTTGTTCTTGCTTCGGTATTCGTGTGCCGATGTATCTTTATGGTATGTATCTAATGTTATAAAAATGCAGCCTTGTTGATATTGTTAAATGGACAGTATAGATTGTAATGATTAATTAAGGTGGCTCGCTCATTAAATTTTTGAATTTCTGTCAGATTTCGGAACTCGTCTGCTTTTCTCCACTCTAAAAATTTAGAACATTGTGCACACGAACCCCCATTTTTTATTTTGTAAATGTCTTCTATTTGTCAAATTATGACACCTTACAAATTTTCTTAAAATTCTTGATATAACATCTTAGCTTTTAGACAAAAAAAAATTGTCCTGATGTTAAACTAAGGGAAAATCCAGAGAAATATATTTCCCGCCAAAATTTTTAATGTCTTGTATCTCAGTTTAAAGCACATGGACCTATATATTTCTTTTTATCATTTCAACTGGTCTACAGTGCTTAATTAGAATAGATTAAAAAAAAAATCTTTGATATTAACAACATCAGGGGTGAGCCTCCTTAAGATGAATTAGGTGTCGAGTAACAGTAGCAGATATCTCATGATCTTGTTTGGCCATTTTGATCTTTTTACAATTTTTACAAGCTTAACATAATTTTGTGAGTTCACACTGTTAGTACTTTAGTTTTTATTGTTGTATTTGTAGTGTTTGCGTTTTGTGGTTATGCAGCGTCTTTCGTCTTCTTGTGTTCTTACTTTTGCTTTTTCTATGGACTTTGATTTACTGTGGATGCATTTATTTTCGTGGGTTCCAATTTTCGTGGTTTTGCTAAAATTCATACATTCCTGGGTTCCTAAATTCGTGGTTTCAGACTTTCGCCATTGAAAGGTTATGGGAATTTTGTATTTCGTTGGGTATTTAATTTCGTGGTTAGAGTCAACCACGAAATCTACGAAAATTGGCTCCCCACGAATAATAGTGCATTCACAGTATGTCATCTTGTTCTTTGTTTCCTCGGTATTCTACTGCCGTTGTTTTGTTTAGACTGTGTAAGATATTCGGTCGTATTTCAATATGATTGTTTTAAAGGACGATCAAAACCTGTTCAGTTAATCAAGATCAAACCAGATAACTATATTCAACGGCGTTCAAGATGTGTTAATTCGGTCCAGTTCAACCAAGATCAAATGAATATTTACACGTCTTGGCCGTTCCTGAACTGAATTAACAATTGGGTCCTATATGATCTTAAACTATCTTAACACGTCTTGATTGTCCTTGAAATCGATTTTCAGGAAAATTGATTTTAAATCTTACATGTAAGTCTTAACAATATTGAATTAAGCCGTTCAAGATCGTGATATGATTAAAATGGCAAAACAAGATCAAAACATATCTGCTAGTGTAATAGAATAGCATCTGTGAGGGTGTTAGTCGGGAAAATGTCAGAAATAAACAAAACATAATGTTAATTGCTAAACAAGGATATACTTATATGACTAGGATATAATAAAAAATAATCTCTACAAAACACCATTATTTGAAACCACAAACCTTTCTCTCGATATTGAAATGAAAAGTATATTAAGGAACTATTATTTGATTTTCGGGGGCGATTTTGACTTTATTTTTGTGCATGGTGAATAAAAGGATATGGAGTAAATGTACATGAGACAAAGTCTCTACAAATACATGGTAAAAAACAAGCAAAGGAACAACGCTTTTATTGTTGTTCTTCATCATCAATGCCTTTCTGTAACAAATCATTAATTTTCATCAAGTGTCAAATCTTATTACAATTTGGATCCAACCCCGAATATTTTCACCCCCCCCAAAAAAAAAGATATTCCCATGACGAATATGATTAAAATATAAACTTTAATGGAACCAAAATTAAATTATTTATTTCCCCTACCCCAACCCCCCTCCTCCATAAGTCAAACTGTCGATCCTTATTTTGTTGGATTACAAGAATTGTTGGCCAAGTATTAATTATTAATTTCAAGACATTATAGGCATATATTCAAAACGCATTACATGTTTTCACGATACTTAAAAATTAGAATTAACATGCACTATTGTAAAGCAAAAAATAGGAGTAAGTGAGAACTGAACCGTCGATCCAAAACATATAATCCAATAAAGTTGACCTGAAGTCATTTAAAAGTGACATACATTATCTAAATTCAAAATTTACAATATATTTGACAAATGTACTTTTTGAAAGTCTTAGTGTCATGTGTACTTTAGATATGTACTTTCTAACGCTATTAAACGAATGCCAGTCATGTACGTGCTAATAAATGTATCAATTTTCGAACAAATAACATACAAATTTATATAGGATTAAAATCTTAATCATGTTAATACAGATTCCATGCAAAAGTATAATGGCATAGGTCACGAAAATATTTGTTCATGATATCAAATTCTATTTATCGTCAATATGTGGTATATAATTATTCTAATTCATATTTTGATATATTTACACCATCATGCAGTGGTTTTCCGTCGGCAAAATAGACGTTTATTTATTCAAGTTTTCAAAACAAAAACAAACACATCCTGTGGTGATACGAGTTATAACAAAATTACCGAAAAGAATTGACAAGAGACAAAGCAGATTCAAAACCATCAGAAAACTTGTCAACGGCAGTAGTCCTGGATGGTACATGCAAAATAAATGTCGGGTTAAACCGGTTTTATGGCGCGCCAAAACTTACCTTCCATTGCGGTAATGTTCGGTAGCAACTCAATAGCAATTACTATTGAAAGGTCGAGGACAGTAAAAAGTAATGTTCATCCCAATATTTAGCTTTACATCTAGATCATATTGGTTATTTGTTCTCTATCAGTTTTTATATATCTTTCAGTTTATGTCCTTTCAAACGTTTAGATTTTATAGGCACTGAAGAGACAAAAGTTGTCGAAATGCGCATATGCAAAAAATAAATTCACAGTAACTTCGGTATTTAGTTATTAGTATAAAATTAATCTTGTATCATAGTTCTGATCGAAATTAAAGTTTACCACAAGGGACTGATACCTATAAAAGATTTTAATGATCGTATGAGAACAGTCTGTTTATTAAAATTTTGTGAAGTAGATGTAATGTATGTATTATTACAACCAAAATTAAGTATAGTAAGAGCATCTTCAGACTATTTGGAATTTTAAAACTTAACGCAAAACATTTTAAACGTATTTGAGAAATTGCTTAACAGAGCAACTTTTTATTACTTGTCGCTTTATAACACTGCATTTCATAGTAAAACAAAAATCGAGAATGACTACAAAGTAAGACCGTGAATTCAAGGAGTACATTTCATTTTAGTCGTTTGAACATGCCGATTAATTACTAACTGGAAATGTAAATATGTGCTAAATATATGTAGGTCAATAGGTAAAAAGCCTTACTCTATGAAATGCAAGCTCCTCTATACGCTACTACAATGGAAGTGGGAATCTTGCCGCTCCATAAACCAAGTATAACCAAACATTTCTTTTTGAAATGCCTTTACCAAGTCAGGGCCGTTACGGTGGACAATTTTCCTGTGATTTTCATTTGCAATTTCTTTTTGCTGTATTTTTTTAGTTAAATTACTGTAAACGTAGAAATTGTTTGCAATTTTGTGAGACAAACATTTTGCAAGGAGGTATTTTTTGTGCTGAAAGTCTTTTCTATTTGACGCCATGATTGCTTTTACATATAACAGTTCAAAGCCGGGGAAATTTCCACGGATTTTGCTTAATCGCGAATATATCAAAATTACACCACGGGAAAATTTCAACGTTTACAGTAAACACCTACCGTGTTATGTATGAATTTTATTCTTACGAAGTGTTTGCTTTCGTATTCTTGTGTCAAAGTATTTGAACGTACCAGAGACCATCTTAACAATATTGGACCGTCATTTAATGTTGTATTATTATATTCCTTGAAACACGTGTACAGCATATCAAAATTTTACTGTTCATGATGCAACTTTGGTATTTTTGTATTTTTAAACCATTGGACCGATGCCACTGCTGGTGGACCAGAGGTAACCGAGGGTATTCACAAGTCCAATAGTCAGACTTGTCTGACACGAAAATTTACCTTGCGTTTTATGTAAATTTACTGTCTATCAAAATTCTAACCCCTCAAAATTACTACGGCTTCACTCGGTAGATGTCCGTGGATTTAGCTTTCTATTTCGGTAGTTTTGGTATTGAGTACTTCTTTTCTGACTATTTTTTGGATTATTACTTTCCACATTATTTGATTCTAGTGCTGATGATGAGAGTTACTCCTTGAAACACGTGTACAGCATATCAAAATTTTACTGTTCATGATGCAACTTTGGTATTTTTGTATATTTATAATTTGCCGGAAGAAATGTAATTTAAAATAAAGGGGATAGATACAGATAAACGTCACGTGTCACCCATAGCTCATATAATTTATTTTTCTTTTGTCTTTAATTTTTTTCTAATGCAGTTTCTTGTAGATTATGACATAAAGTTGTGTAAGTTTTGGCTATTGTTTATCTTTTATCCTTAATGGATATCAAAACATCAATTAAGGATATTTCAGTCTTAAAACAACCATAAAAACAGCAAGATGAAGACACACTCTTTTGCAGGATGTGATATTTCTATCACTTTAGGTGACACTTTTTCATCTATTTGATTACCTGGCATTTTTTTTTAATTTTCTCTTTGTAAATAGACCAATCACCGATGAGATGTGTCTTTGGATTCACGCTGAAAGGATTCACGATAAACCTACCTAACCAACTAACTATAACAAGAGGTTTAAATGATGAATGTTTTTTTTTCTATAGTTTATCGACTTATGCGGGCGTCCGGGCATCACATGTAGATATCTATTATAAGAAGTCATTCGCACTTTTATAATCGACCCAATTTGTTAACCTTTAGTGAAATACGATAATTTGTGTATGTATAAGGAATGTTATATTCAGTTATAAAAGTACATTTCTCTCATAACATCAATCAAATTTAATAAACAACCAAGTAAGTGTAAATGTTTGACAGCTTACAAGCACAAGTCACTCACCTTTTACACTGCTTATCTATCAAAAATCACAAGGTCAGTAACAATGTAAATATGTTGTAAATTCATTAAAGGAAATAATATAAAGTAATTAATCTTAGAAAGAAGTTAATACTTTACGTCTGATTGACACTCAGTTTGTCTGGAAGGTATTTCTGTTTTCTGTTGATCGATAAATCTGTGTTCTGAATATATGACAAATGTACCGATTTGAATATTTCTTGAATGAAAATTAGATTAAACAACGGCAGTAGAAGTCCAAAGACATGACCAAAACGAGGACACAGAAAACAATGTCGTTAAACACAGAAAACAATGACGTTAGACAGATACAAAGCACAAAGATAGGAATCACAACAAAACACAAAGTACACTGTGTAAAATATCAAAATACAGAAGTGACTGTAAATATTGTTTCTGATTCAATCAATTTCGACATCTCATGCCTCTTTAGATCAGATCAAGTCGAAGACAGATCATAAACCGTGCTTTGTACATCTGATAGCGCACAAAAGCCAAAAAAAGTCTAAATAGAAGTCAAAAACAGGTGAGAACAGAGCTTTACAAGAGGAGATATTCCTCAGTCTAAGAAACAAACAGCCTACCAGTGGAGGCATCGGACAAAGAGGTAGTTATAAACCATTTAATTTCGGCCAATTACCAGTTCTGTGTTCTCGTTTTGGCCTTGTCCTTGGACTTCGATTTTTGTAAATTCCACTCCTTTGTTCCTTCGGTATTCTACTGCCGTTGTTTTGACAACTTAAAGAAAAAAGAAGGGAAACGGGGAATTTGTCAAAGAGACAACGACCCAAAGGGGAGTAGGAACAACTCAAAGCCACCATAAGATCTTCAATGAACGGTGAGAAAACCCCACACCCAACGGCAGGTCGAAGTCGGTCCCTGAATAAAGAGTAATCAAGTTCAGAGAAATAAACATCATCCTAGACTCCTGTAGACATAAAGTAAACTAATTAAAAAAAAGACAAGACACACAAAGGCTTAATAAATTTCCTGACTTAGGACAGGCGCAAACCTGCTTCGGCGGGGTTAAACTAGTTTTATTGGGCCCAAACCTTGCCCCTGCAGCCAACGTGATAAATAAAAAAACAATCGTAACAACAGTAAAATTCAATTGGCAACAGGACTGAGTCAATTGTGAAAATTGAAACTGAAAGAACTAAATATACGGACATAAACATGACATTACAAGAGACTACTAGCAGTTAACTGACATGCCAGCTCCAGACCCATTACCAACTGACAAAGTAAGTTATGTACCCTTAGTTTACAGCTTCCACGAAGATCCCTTCCTGTGAGGAGTTTAGCATAATGATTTCATGCATATACCGGACTACATAACCCGTGTCCATGCAATACAGATTTTAGAAATTTAGAATGTGTTTAGTTAAAATGCAAAGACCCTATCAAAAAATCAATGCTAATACCAAAGAAGGCCATACGTAATGACTTGACGACAATACCGTAATTATACCGATTTAAATGTTTTGTAAGTTTGTTAGGCGAGTTTAAGTATTTTGTACTCTTATGTAAAACATTACCGTAAAATAAGGGATGTAAAATACCAGCCTTGATTAGATGTTTACAGGTTGCATTGTATTTATGAACTAAGTCTTTATATCGATGATAAAATTTAGTAAAGGTTTTAACTAGTGTGTGGTAACGAACACCCTGATGTAATAGTTTGTCAGTTATGAAAAGATTCCATTCATTAAAATCGCAAACGTTATTACATACTCGAGCAAATCGAATAAGTTGAGTTATGTAAACACCATATGATGGCGCTAATGGAACATCGCCATCCAGAAATTGATAATTAACTATGGGAAAAGAAAAATCGTCCCTTTTATCATAAATTTTAATATCTAATTTACCATTCGTTATATCAAAATTGATGTCTAAGAACGGACAATGATGATTATCAGAATTGGCTTTATTCAAAGTAAGCTCTTTAGGGTAGATTTCCTTATAATACGCATTAAAGTCGTCATTATTTAAATTTAAAATATCATCCAAATATCGGAAAGTGTTGTTAAACTTTTCAATTAAATGCTGTTTAGATGGTTCTTTGTTGATGTTGGTCATAATCTGAGATTCGTAGCAGTACAAAAAGAGGTCCGCTATAAGTGGTGCACAATTGGTACCCATAGGAATTCCTATGACCTGGCGATAAATACAGTTACCGGAACGAATGAATATATTGTCAAGTAAATATTCAAGTGCTGAAATCATATCAAAACAAGTCCAATTAGTTGAATTCTTTTGTTTTTTATTACTAAAATGTGTTTTAAAGGAATTAGAACATATATATTCACAATCGGATTTTTTGAATGCCCATTGAATAAGACGTCTGAATTTTTCCTTTATAAGATTATGTGGTAAGGTAGTATAGAGGGTAGAGAAATTAAAACTTCCAAGGGATTCAAAAGGGGAATTATAAGGATTCAATTTATCGAGAACTTCCAATGAATTTTTTGCACTCCAAAAATGATTGACACCACTGTTTTCATATACTTTGTTACAGAAATTTATAACCAGGTTTTTAATAGCAGTCAAAGTATTAGTAAGTATAATAAAAACTTTAGTTGTAGAATAGTGACTAGATGACAAAATGAATCTAGATTCGTTATTATGAACGCTAGTTGTCGTTCATGTTACTAACATATCTGTGACGTTGTGAAACTCTTAGTAACGTTAGCCATGAATATCCCCGCAAGGGTGAAACCGGTAGGAACGTTATGAGGAATTTTTATATGTTTTGTGCAATTTATACTGTGGAATAGTTTTCATAAAGACTATAGTGCATTTTCTATTTGTTTATTTTTCCTATATTCATACTTGTGTGGACTCTTCTAACATTTTTTTTATATATATATTATAATTTTGACAGCTTTCCGGTTGTTTTGTAGACTGCTGTTGTCCTCTGGACTGCTCTTGACAATTCTGTTCGGAAATTTTATGGTCAGCTTCATTTGTGTATTCATTTCCATTGTAATGCATCAAAATATAAGTTATTTCTTTTTCTTATTCTTAAATTTAATTCAAAACGAGATCAATTCAGGAAAAAGTCCGTTTTTTAAGCAAATGGAACAATGCTTACTTTTTTGTACTTCGTTTTGAAGTCACCGAAGCATATACAATGTATTCGTCTTTTTTCGAGCTAAGAATCTCGCTTTTTAATATGCTTTGAAGTATTGAAAGCACAACAACGATGTTGTGACATCCCCGTGACAAATAAATAACCCAACAAATGATAAAGCAAACGTGTTTATATCTTATCTAGCTGTAGTTGTGACAGTTTTAGTATAACAGTGTATTGATATATTACTCATATTATTATCAAATGTCGGGCATTCTGTATTTAGACCACAATTAGTAGGCTTTAGTTCGTACTTGGCAAAGATGGATCAACCAATCAGTCAAATACTTCATTCCAGCGTATGTGCAGTCGTTCAAGATTTTGCAAAAAATACACATAAAAATACATTGCAGGAGAGCGGATAAATAACAAAACACCGAAGTTATTATTTATTAAGTTTCTGCAGATGCCCATTTCGACAACTTATGTCTCATCAAATCAGATCAAATCAAAACATTTTGAAATTCATGCGCCAAAATATGTGTACAAGCTGATAGAGAACATATTACCAAACGAATCTAAATAGTAAAGCCAAAATGGAGTGAAAAACTCTAAATAGAACTTATTTTATATGATGTGCATTTACTCTATATCCTTTCACTGGTTAATAAACACCAAAATGAAACAAGCCTAACAGATATTTTTTTTTCCATTGCTTGTTTGTACCATGTATTTATGGAGACTTGGTCTCATGTGCATTTATATCATGTCCTTTCAATGTAAATTTAAAAAAAAA
>MJUU01055560.1:98712-140380 GCA_002080025.1 Modiolus philippinarum | reverse complement strand
TGAACATTTCAACTTTTGTACGAAAGTCAAAAAAAAAAAGATGCTATAAATAAAGCAAAACACAACAGAACTATTAGTCAGCTCCTACATAACCACATCACGGCAGTAGAAAGCAGTACAAAACAGAAGTCCAAACTCAAGGCCAAAACAAAAGCGCATTGAACAATGACGATAGACAGCTACAAAACACATAAATAACAAACCAATTCCATGGCGCACAGTACAAATGCAGTTTCTAAGACAGTAAAACATGGAATTGAAAATGCTTGTCCCTGACCAATTTTCTCTTCACAGCATCCTTTTAAATATGTGCAGCTGCTTTACTTTTTACCTAGATTAAGGGGGTAGACCTGGGTTGGCCTGAAATTTTCCGATCGTTTAATTCTTAAAAAATTTTAAGCATTGAAAGTACACATGTTCATGTTGACTTTCAGCAATTTTCAACAATTTTTACCGTCCCGTTTTATGTCTAGTGGTCATCAAAGATACCCTGTTTCCTCATGTTATTTGGTCCGTTCAGGACTTGATTGTGGTGTATAAAATCGGCTCTAATTAAATTTGTATTCGATTCAAGATTATTTCAAATGTAAAATTCTGTAGTTTAGACATGTATGAAAGTAAGCATNTTTTTTATCACTATTAAACACTTCTTGTAAAAAATTATGTCGTTTAATTTTCACCAAAAACTGAGAATAGAAAGAAAACAAGTATATGTAACATATATTGAATTTTTAGAAATTTCTACCGTCCCAATTTTTCTTAATTTAGAATAAAGTGTGTAAAAATCAATAAAATTGCTGAATCCGTGCTTTAAATTACCTCCCTTGGAATAAATCCGACTTTTATATATTTTCATTAACTTTGGACACGATTGCAAAACTGTAGAATGAAATGCATTCATTATAAATAACTGGATGATAGGTAACTGTTTTCATGACAAATTTAATATTTGTTTGCTGTATGGAAATTTTTTTACAATTTTAAAATTTTGATAATACCTATTGTAATGATTCTATTTGTTCGTGTAAGTATTAAAAAAGTGAAAACCAGAGTTATCTCCTCCTACCGCAGGTCTACCCCCTTAATTATCAAATACATTTTTTTGTAGTTCATGGCATTGAGGAAGAAATTGCAGTTTATGGACCCCCAAAGTAGTTTATGGCCAGAATTGCCATGAACTGTATTATATATGCTGTATACTTTAACCAAACACTTTTACCGTTATACCAACTTCATTCTTTATTTTCTAATAATATTTCAATCGAAATATCCAATATAAAATATAACCTTAAAATAAAATAGAATGAACTAGAATACTTTTGAGGGATTCATAATTAGTTCTGATATACTTTTGTGAAATTAAAATTTCAAAATTTCAAAATAAATGCACAATGAAAGGTTATGGAAAAAATAAACCAAGCGTTAAAGCTAACCAATAAAAAAACGTATTTGTTGTTCTCATGTTACCCTAATAATGAGTTTCGCTCTTACCTCAGTACATTTCAGACAGCCCGTTCCGATGCCGTCAGCGGAATTCATTGCTAGATGTTGAATTATACTTCAGATTTGTTTTCTTTTCTAGAGCCAGCTTGTCGCTTAATGAAGGTTATAAATGAAAACAATAAAATAATACAATTAGTGAAAATAATTGTCAAAAACCAAAATCCAAAGTGAAATAACTATAAACCAGGTGCAAAATGTATACCTTGAGTTCTTAGACTAATATCCAGTTCGTTAGCAGTGTCGTTTCGAAAAACAAAAGAGGTAATTTTTGGGTAGTAGAGGAATTTCAAGATAATCTTCATTTTGTAAAAAATAGATAACAGGAAACACCTACAATGGCTGAAAATTGTAAAGCCCCAGTCCCACTGTCACGTTTCAAGCCTCCGGTTTTACTACGTTTTCAAAACGTAGTGATCCCGCTTTAAACGTAGCGAAGCGTAGCATTGCGTAGTTAAAAACCGCTATATACGTAGCGATACGCAGAACAATTTTTATTAGTCCTGTTTATATTGGTCTGCTCAATACAAACGTGGCCAAAAAATGATACGTAGTACATACGTACTAGAACGTAGTAATCCGTATTAGTATTTTTCATGTGTTCTTAGTGGGTTGTCTGTTGAAAGGGTCATTTTGGTAAAAAAAAAAGAAAAAATTTATTCGCACAATTATTTAAAATACTTAACATTTTTCATAAAAAATATGTTGAATTTTTCCTCAGCTGATGTTTGGTGATTTGTGTTATATTCGAGGTGCTCGGTGATGTTTTGTCTGTTGTGTATTGGACGTTCTGATAAAAATACTTTATTTGCTCAGATTTTTTCATAATGTATTGAATTCCTTCAAAAATATGAAATAGCCTTACATAGTTGGTGTTTTGTGGTATTTTTCATGTGTTCGGTGGTGTTCTGTCTGTTGAATATAATGAACGGTTGGCTAAAAACACCATTTCATTCGCGTATTTGTTGTCATTTATTCACAATGGTTTAAATTTTAGTAAATATATGAGTTGTTTTTTTTAAAGTTGGTGTTCGTTGTGTAAAAATAAAGTGTTTTTGTGGTGCTTTTGAGGTGTTCGGTTGTGTTTGGTTGTGTTCGGCGGTAAAAAGACGCACCGCGATTCAAGAACAAATAAACACGCTTTTTACATTAATAAAACGCTTTTTGGTCACCCCTTTCTCCTTTCTCTCGGTCTCACTTACATTTTCTTTTCTTCCTCCTCACTTTATTGTTCCTTTTCTCCTTTGTCCTGCTCCTCTCTCCTTTCCCCAAATCCTTGTCTCCTTTCTCCCGTTCTATACCTTTACTTTGTTTGAAAAAAAACCCAGAAAATAAAGATACACACGCACTGTCGTAAAGCACATTTTCATATACTTTTCTGATGTATTTTTTTTTCTTTTTTTTTTTTTGGGGGGGGGGGGCTTCTTTCTCTCATTTGAATCATTATTTGATAGTTTTTTTCAAGACCGTCAATCTACAAACTGGCGCAAATTTTGTGGTTTAATCGTTCCTGTTTTCTTTTGAAAGTCCATGCAGTGTTTTGCGCGAAAAATATTAAAATTACGAAGCATGGCTTATTGTATTATAAGAAAGGTAATTATTGCAATTTATCTACAATGTTAATAATTGATTCCCGAAAGCGGATATAATTTTAAACATATTCGACAACATTAAAATCGCCATGCAGAGAATTACATGATATACTATGAAATCTGAGTATTAAAGACAGAAATTTTTGTTTCCCTTTTCCACATAATAAAGAGTCACTAAGGGTAATAAGTCTAAAATAATATGTTATCCGAATATACGGGTATTAGGGAAAGATTTATTTCATTTCTTTAATACAAAAGCCATTGTTGTCATTCAGACAATTGGACATCCCATATAGTTTGATGATGATATTTTGCCACCCCCGGGGGTGGGGTGGTTGGGTGTTTTCCTATATATACGGGGACGTGCGACAAAATTTGGGTGCTTATTTTACAAATTGTAGTATTCATTTGATGCTCATTATCCCCTTTCTTATTTATTTGGGTTTATTTTTAACACATCTAGTATTAATTTGGGTTGTCTTTTCAATTTCGTATAAATATTGCGAGAAGATTTATTGAAAAATGTCAATTTTGTTATGAAATATGCCAAATTTAAGAATTATCCCTTTCTTTTCTATTCACACAATAAATTTTAACTGTATTTTAGTATCTCTATGGGTATCATACATTAGGGCAGTATTTATTCGGGTATGGATTTTGATAATAATTTAGTTGTAAAATTCGGGTACAATTTTTGGACCCCCAGCTGCACGTCCCCGTACAAAATTTAAGAGAGTTAACCCCCCCCCCCCGATAGTCACTTTCCCCCGAAATTATTTCACTCTGAATGCTAATTTCACAGATGTATAAATCTTCTCCAAAACTTTTTTAAGCAACATCTGTTATAAACACTATCATAACAAAGTCATTTCCAATGTATTTTCATACTTCAAGACTTCAAGATGAAGAACAACAATAAAAGCGTTGATCCTTTGCTTGTGTTTTACCATGTATTTGTAGAGACTATGTCTCATGTACATTTACTCCATATCCTTTTATTCACCATTTAGGATGAAAGATTCGACAGTAGTATATTGGAGGTTTTCGCTAATTATTTTGAGGTGGAGGATGCGAAAGATCACCGGAAGTAACGTCAACGGAAGTGACGTAGACCAGAAATGACGTCACCGAAAGTCACGTGACCGGAAGCGGAAATCAGGTGACCGGAACATGACGTGTTTGTGTTGCGCATGCGCAACCGGAAGTGGCCCTTATTGATTCCCTTTACTACCATGATGACCGGAAATGACGTGTAGAATCATCAGTTGACCCCACAGGGGTGTTGTATGACCTAAGTCAATAATGCATGCGCGACAGCAAATCGGTCTGTCGACAGGTTTAGACCGGAAGTGGTCTTATTGGATGCTCTAATCGGTAAAATTGACCGGAAATGATGTTGTATAACAGCACAAGGTCCCTCAAGAGTCTTGTATAACCTTATGACATGACGCATGTGCGACCGGAAGTGGGTGTATCCCCAGGTATAGACCGGAAGTGGTCCTACTGGAAGCCCTATTTGGCCATGTTAATCGGAAATGATGTGTTGGAATAACAAGTGATCCCGCAGGGTTTTGTATAATTACTAAAAATAACGCATGCTCAACCGGACGTAGATGTGTTTGTCCTAAAGACCGCCATGTGAAGCGGAAGTCGAGTATTTTCCCAAGTGGGAAGGACTCGGGCGTGGTCTTTCGGATTTTTTGAGAAGTTGTCGTATTGTATTTCTATGGGTGTCTTCTATCAGGTCCGCGTTCGTCAAGGGGGTAATTTTGTGGTTGTTCTGTGGGTGTCTTCTATCACGTTCGCGATCATCAAAGGGAGATATTTCTTGCTAGTAATTTTCCCGCGCTTTTTTATCTGAGGGTGTCTTCCATTAGGTCGTCATACGTCAAGGTAGTTAAGTTTTTGTTGATTTGTGGTTGTCTTCTATGACGTCCGCTTTCTTCACCGGCATTTTGCTTTTTCTAAGAGAGATAACTCTTGGGATTTACCATGTTTTTTTAATTGCTAAGCACATTGTTGGTTGTTAGGTGTCGTCTGTCGCTTCCACGTTCAAAGTTTGTCACCTTGATTAATTTACAAGGGTTACTCCGCATTTCTCCAGGCTTGTGACTGGCTATAACTGTATAGTTATAGGCTACCATTACCCTCCTTTTTTCTTCTTTTTCTTTTTTTGTTTTGTTTTGTTTTTGTTTTTTTGTCTTTTTTTTTGTTTTTTTTACTTCATTTTTGTGTTTTTTGTTTTTTTTTCTTCTTTTTCTTCTTTCTTAAACGACACACTCATTCAGTAACAATACAAAATTATGTACAACGCTAGTTGCTTCTACGGGATCATCTAATATTCGGGTGACGTCTGTCATCGTATGCCCTGCACATCGGTGAATCAAGTAGAAGGTGCAATGGTGTCCACATACTGTGCTCCCTTCTTTTTGAACTGGTAGTGTTGTATGTCCACGTATGACAATGTTTTTTTTTTTATAAAATCTAAGGATATAGGTAAGGCGGTACCTTTGAAATCCCTCGGTAGAATGAAAGTTCAGGCCCACGTCTGTCGCTGTGTTGAGTGCCTGACTGTGTTACCTCTAATAACGTCCACACCAGATGTCCAAAGTCGGCCCTAGATACGTTCCTGAGCACCCCGGTGACCATCTTTAAATGACTGCCGCAAGTTTTCTGAGGTAATACTTTACAAATTTCTTGGTATATGAAAGTTCGGGCCTATATCTGTCGCTGTTTTGAGTATCTGACTGGGTTACCTCTTTAACGTCCACAGCAGATGTCATAACGTCCACATCAGATGTCATGGATACGTTTATGAGCACCCCAGTGGTCATCCTTGAGGGACTGCCGCACACAGGTAGAATGTATTTGTCAAATCTGAACGAAACAAGTCATCTTTGTTGAGGACCTTTCATATTTAATTACTGTAAACTTTGCATTGGGAAATTGTATTTTGACAAATACATGGTTGTCAACTTAAACAGACTCAAGCAAACTGAAACAATTTTAATGAAAGATGTATAGCTTGAATGTCGGTACACTACGCTTCTCTGTTCTACACAAGTATTGCCTCTTATGTTAAGATCAGACAAAAAAAAATGACTACTAGTCTACAGCACTCAAAGTGGTTTACCTTAAGACCTTATTGACTAAAGCATTACAAATTCCTCATGTCTGGAAGTAAATGCTTCGTTTGAAAAAATTTTTATGGGATCGTTACTAATTAACCTCTTAAAAGCTCTGCCTCCACGCAAAGTTTACTACCACAGCAGAACATAAATAAATACAGAGCCCTCTATAAGGAAAAATCAGTCTGTCTATCTGACAGGATTTGTTCATTTGGAATAAATTTTGTGACATTTTGTGTCATTTGGTGGATAAACCTCAGGACAGGGTAAAACCCTTTACATGCTTTTTTGCTCATTTACACTCATCTGCACTGAAGAGACATAAGTTGTCAAAATGGCCAAATATGGAGAAACTAAATTTACAGAAACTTCGGTATTTTATTTACAATTAGAATTTAAATATCGATCTGTACTACGTTTTTGTTTGTCTGTATCTTATTCGTTGAACCATCGATATTTAATTCAGATTTTTAGTTTGCCTCAACGAAATTGCAGAGGTGAGTTGGAATAGTCTAACGTCTGCCAACATGTCTACGTCTGCATTTAGGTATATATCTCTGTAACTAAGCAAAGTAAAGTCATGAAACTATGAATACAAGTGCATTTTGTTTGACTCACAACATCGGAGAAAATTAGATCACTTTCACGTATATATATTTACACCCAAGTTCAGATCTCATAAGTCACTTTGCCTTGTAGGATTGGTTAACCTTTCATGTATGCATCTTGGATGGTAGGTCAGCATACAGCCTTAAGGTAACTTTGATCTAAAATTTTGCTTATTTTTTTGCTAAATGGGCTTAAGTTTACGGACGAGTTCAAATCTCAGTCACTGTACACAGAAGAATAATCTAACCTTGCATATACAGGCATTTTTATGGTCCGCAAGCAGGGAAAAGTAGGTAACTTTCACCTATATATTCCGCTTGAAAGACTTACAAAAATGTGTGTACATTCAATTTTACTGACGAGTTCAGATCACAGTCACTGTAAATGTAGGGTCATGCAACCTTGCAAGACATGCATCTCAGATAGCAGGTCAGCATCCAGTCAAAATTAGGTCACTCTGCCTTATATTTTACTCTTGAATGACTACATTCAAATTTAGGTCTCATTTTTGCCATGTTATTTTAACCTTCTCTTTATTTGCATATTTATGCATTTTTGTAGTAGGTAGGCATCCACATACATTGTACATAATAACGATACTGTAACAATGTGCCAAAGAGACCTTAGTATTCGTTGATTAACTGTTTCTTTACGGGTGCATGTGTATGTACTTCAAAAGTAACATATTTTGGTCATTTTTAAGTTATTTTGAAATAACGTTTAAGTGATAACTTTTTAGTGATATTTTGTTTAATGATACTGTTCCATTATTTATCAGATACTCTCTTTATACTGTTTATGTGCTGCGTTTTAGCAGGGTTTTATCACGTAATCATACTTCTTGCTACGCTTTGCTCGGTATTACCACGTTTAAATGTAGTATGCGTATGTTTTTCTACCACTCTAGTCAGACAAACATTATTCTTCTAGGAACAGCAAGGTATATCATCATAATCTCAAGTAAAAAAAACAAAATATTACCAGCTATAACAGATCAGGCTATAAATAGCCCATGCATAGACGGTGAAACTTGCCCCACCATTTAGAACAATGTTCTCCCCCATTGAAACAATTTGGGTGTCAACAAAATTCAATAACTTACCCAAAACTTTTGGGAAATCACATCATGAGATTGATCACTTCTTTAGCCTTAGACTTTATTCATATAATGACCTTCATCTTGTACAAATCATGATATGCATGGAAGAAGGTACATAACTTATCATCTGCAAAGTAATACATACAGCTTGTTCAAGCAGTTGACATAAACTAATTGATGATTATCCAACTTTGTTTTTTTTTCAGTTGTGCAGAAAAATTGAATAAATTACCAAAAAGTCCAATATTTTAAAAACATTCAGAAAGTACACAAAACTTTCATGTTTCAAAAACAACAGATGAAAAATACTTAATTTTACTTTTAGCTATTTCTTTAAGGCAAAGCCTATGAAAAGTTTTTGCACACATCAAAACAGTGGTTGAACTGGTACAATGGAATGCACATACAATATTTTTTATGTCTGGTGTCACCGCTGCACTATCAGGTTTTGTTCTGTGACGTGATAAAGGGAAAATTCACTCACAATTTTTTTTACATGAGTGACTTGCCATTTTTCCTTCGAACTACCTGATAGTACAGCAGCGACATCAATTGGGAAAAGCATTGAGGTTTATATATTCAGGTTTTTTTCAATGAACATTCTGATGAAAAGGGGACAGATGAAGATGCTCTTCTGAAAGAATGGCCTTTGAAAATATCAAAAACAATAGCAGTTCTCAACAAAACAGTTCAACCATCTGAATATGTGTATGATGTTACTATATAATTTGTCAAATAAAAAAAGAATTGATGACTTCCGACATCTTTGTTATATATTATTAGTAAGTTCAAACAATACTAAAATCAGGCTTTTCAAATTTTTGGTAAAGAAACTTCTTTTCTAAAATCTTTTTCAAGTTCATTTCTTTTAAATTCAATACCACACTGTTCTTCATTTTTAGCCGTGAATTTTGCGTGAAGTGGTGACAAAATTTGAAGTCTAGCTGCAGAAATCGCTTAAATAATCAATGAATAGATATGGAGTAAATGCACATGAGACAAAGCCTCTACAAATAAATTGTAAAACCACGCAATGAAACAACGCTTTTAACGTTGTTCTCAATCTTGTAGTCACCATGAGGCCTTCAATAATGAGCTTTGCTCATACCTCGTAGTAAGGTCAAGACGGCCCCCAAAGCTTAAAGTTAAAAGCAATCAGCTTCATCGTTAAGTCTTTTTAAGTCAAGTCGTCTAATGGATATAAAGCACACAAAGCACATAAAAATCCAACCTATACGAATACCACGCTCTTGGCGGGTTAGACTTAAAACAACCTTTCTACATACGATCTAGAAACTGAAATCTTCATACATTAATCCCAAAATTGTAAAATCGGAGACAAAATTAAACGAGTGGCATTAATGACAACATGCTAAATTTCTTTTTTATAGCCAATTACATCCTTTTTTAGATTGAAAGTGATTAATACCCCTTTTATTACACAAACACATATTTTCCAAGATTTGTATTGTTTTATTAGATCTCATGATGACGTAAGTAGACCCTTGTGAAAACCCTCTACCAATAACCTGAATTATCCAGTCGATATACTTCGTTCACTTCGATCACTCCATTCACTTCTGAATGCATTTGCTATTGAAGCGCGTCAGTATCACGCAATGCATCACGAGTTATTCCGCAAAAATATGAGATAAAAGGGAACGTTTATTGTTTGAAGTCTTAAACCAAAATATTTGAGTTTATTCTGGAACAGTTGTTACTAAATTTAATATTCCGGCCATTGTGCATTCTTTCCCTAAATTCACCCCTTCTTGCATAAAAAATCTTGTGCAGAAACTTAAATTTTCTTGCCGTTCTTTGACAACAGAAGTTGCATCTGCATAGTCTCAGGTGAAAGAAGAAGACATTTGATTGGCCCCACTCTGTGAATCGGGGCTGAAGCGTCCAATGATCATAGGGAATTCGGGTCTTCGAAAGTAGAAAAAATCTGATATGGAGGAGGCCTAAATTATTCTGTTTATGGTTTTCCCGATAAAATTTAGGAGGAGATAGCATTGTTCTGAATGTTGCTAGTTTGTAGCGGTACGTAGCAGTAACGTATTGTACCGTACAAAAACGTACTGAAACCTACCATTAGCGTAGCAGACCGTAGTTGAAACGTAACGAACCCTATAATACCTATTAAAATGTAGTTAATACCGGACGAAACGTACTAAAACGTTGTGAAACCTGGATAATTCAAATCAAGGAACCCGTAGCAAAACGTAGGGAAACGTACTAAACCGTAGCATAAACTTAGTAAAACGTAGAGACCGTTAAATTATGACAAAAAATGACACGAAATGTGGCCAAATAAACGTAGTAAAACCGGAGGCTTGAAACGTGACAGTGGGACTGAGGCTTAATTAAATGCCACAATCTGCTATGGAACACGAATAAGACAAAAGACAAACGTAGACAACGATAGGAACTCGGGACAGCCGGAATTGGAACCGGTACTAGCAAAACCA
Source organism: Modiolus philippinarum (assembly GCA_002080025.1). Classification (NCBI taxonomy): domain Eukaryota; kingdom Metazoa; phylum Mollusca; class Bivalvia; order Mytilida; family Modiolidae; genus Modiolus; species Modiolus philippinarum. The sequence goes on along the minus strand of MJUU01055560.1, from coordinate 129,981 downwards.
GCGGTAGGGTTAAATCAGTTTATGGGTATCCAAACCTCCCCTTTATCTGTTGATATAAGGAGTAAGAGGAAGAACAGTAAAATTGTTGCTCTGTTGTTTTGTTTTACCATGTACTTGTAGAGACTTTGTCCCCTTTGCATTTACCCCACATCTCTTCATTGCATATTTTTTTACTTTGTTCAAGTTTTTTTTATGAAGATGTTTGTGATGACAAACAGTTCATTAAATATTTTATATTAGAATCTTTTTATTAGTATCTATATTTCGGTATACAGATTTCCAATATTTTGATTTTATCCACACTGAAGAGACATAAGTTGTCGAAATGCGCATATGCAGAATCCAAATTAACAGCAACTTCGATATTGTGTTATTTCTTATGTTACAACATTAAAGGATAACGCACTATCAAACATGAGTATTATACATTTAAAGATTTTACTATATATACATAATTATTTTGTTTACATTGTAAGCAAGATATGTTAAGTCAATGTCATAAGAGGGCAAAATGTCAAATGTACTTTAAAGTAGATATATAATTCTATAATGAACCGAAATAAAAGATTTACTTTTTCAACAGATAAAATAAGTTTGATTCTAAATTCTTAAAGCAAAAACTCATAAAATTCTGAAATACTTGTTACTTAAGAACAATATATGCATCGTTTATTGAATCGGGCCACATAGGTCTTTCTTTTTGTGTCCCTTTTATTAAGTTATATTTAATGATTTGACTGTGCTGTTAAGTTTGTAAAGTTCGAACACCTATTTACATTGTATACATATGTAAATGACATAAAATACAATTAATTGTACTTTTATATGAAATAAAATTTAACCATTTGAGTTTTTAATGTTTTGGAGGACAATTTTTAGCTCGATTGAAAATTGTTAATAACAGGACTTTCAATTCACCGGACAAAAAGATTCGTGAAAGATGTTAGAACCTCTCTTGTTCGTACATCTTTATTTGTCAATCCTATGTTTTGTGTTATAACTTTGCTTTATACATGTAAATATTAAAGTCATATCAATGTCTTCAACATTCTTGCAACTGTTTCTGGAAAGGATTGTTTGAAAACACACAAATGCAATTGTAATTTTTTTTTTTAAATATTTCATTCTGTTCATGATTCTTGACGAATGAGGTATACTGTATTTCGGTGACATTATACGATTTAGAAAGTAATGAAAGCATATGGAGTGAATGTACATGTGACAAAAACGCACACGATACATAGAAAACTCCAGTTTATCAGGGACAGGGCTAACTCGAATAATTCAAGTCCTCTCCGTATCCGATTCTCTCCTTCTACGATGATAATGTAACTATCGTAGTGACTGGAATATAACGACTGGATTATTCGGGTTAGGACAGGGCTCTCATTCCTGTCTACATCTTGACGTCGCCTTAGGGTCTTCAACCAGAGGTGATCAACGATCACCCCTCAAGCGAGATCAAGAAGGCCCCTAGCGTGCACTTAAGCGGTATTCTTTACAAAAATTATATCAAGGTCACTCCCTTGCACCCCACCCGCCATGGAGTGCCATTAGTTTGTTTATGGGTTCCAAATAATATGTTTTGAAACAAAACTAGTGGAAATGTCCATCTGCATTAAAATTTCCAAAAACTTTGTTATGTTTTATTCAATACAATTTGACATACATCAAGAGTCGTTCAAAGTCACATTTTAGGCCCGAAAGCACTTGCTTATGCTGTCATTGTAAATTACACTTATTTCATAAACTATCGGCAACTCTGATACAAAATACAAAAGACCGAAAATACTTTTCTTTTCTTTTTAGCCCGTTTTGTATTCATGCGTAACTAACAATTTATTCAAGTTACATTGTGAATGTATGATTTAGACTTGAGTTTCAGCTTCCACTTACTTTACCCTCATTCATTTTTTTCCATTCCATTTTCATGGTATCAAGATTTTATGGGGTGGTTAAGGGGGTCCCCAACACGAGAGAACGTGCTTAAAATTACCGAAAACGAAACATGAGTGATAAAAATGGCCAATCACGAAACACAGAAAATTGCTGCTCTTAGTTCGCCGAAAACTTGAGAAGCCATTATCATTTATGGTAATTCATGCATCTTATCTAAAGTTTTTTACCCGAAAATTCTTACATTCAATGAAAATTTGTGAAAGTTTGCTTTGTGATACTTTCCGGTACCGTTACAATTCTAATTGTAACAAGTCCCGATTTTTTTACAGAGAAACACATATCAAAAACGAATCACGAGCTCAAAATATGGACAAAAACGAGGCACATAAAATAATGCCAGCACGGAAACACGATGAATTAAAACATAAAACACGAATTTATAAAACGCCTAAAACGTTGCATGAAAATAACCCTTTACCACCCTCTTTAATTGTTTTGAACATTATATTCCCCAAGTCATAAACTTGAAACAGTCAACAAAAGAGTTTAAAAGGTGCATGTTTTTGTAAACAACCATTACTTTCAAACTGTATTTCATATGCTTTCGTTGTAAATACCATAGAGTTGCCAATAGTTTTGTGGCTGTTTCAAGTTTGATAATGTTCAAATGGTGAATGAAAGGTTAAGAAGTTAATGCACATGGGACAAGCAAGCAAATGAAAAACGGTTTTATTGTTGTTCTTCATCTTGAAGTCACCATGAAGCCTTCAACTATGAGCTTTGCTCATCCCCATAGTAAGTTTAAGACAGCCCCTAGCATCGTTTGAGCTGAATTCTCTGCTCATTGTAGAACAACGCTACATCCATGTCTTTGCTGGTCATGGATGCGGGATTGTCAACAAACATTAATTAAACTGGCAAAATGTTTTTACAATGTTCAAAGCCATGCCATTAAAGTGTTCAGTCTTCATCTTATCGCTTCATTATATTATGATTCTCTCAATAAGTTAAGTCACGTCTGCATTGCATTTCATTCATGTCATCGTATTATAAAATCTATTTGAATGACTGTCAGGATTTCTTAGATAGTTCTTCTGATGTCTGTTACAAAATCAATAGCTAGATGTTGTGAAGCAGGTATTGATCAGAGTCGTGTCTTGATGTCAGAGCAGACGTGATTGAGACTGGTATGACGTATAAATCGCATGACAACAAAACGTACTAAATTAATTTGGAAATTGTACTTAACGTCATCGTTTTATAGGTTAATTATGAAGGAAACAAGTTCACCGTGTATTGTAAAAGTACATATAAACGCAGTTTTCGAAAATTGTAAACAGTGATTATATGAAATAAAATAACATCTAGCATTTTAAATATTTTTAAATAGAATAAGGAATTTCAGTTACGCAATTGGAGTGTGAAACAACTTATTTGATGCACCAAAAGAGAACCTTAAATTATATCAGAATCAATACGTTACGGTAAAATATTGCTTCAACTTTCCTTCATCATTTATCATTTATCTGACAAATGAAATTTTAGTAATTATTTTTTTATTACTAAGTATTAATTTCATACATTATCCTATAATTTAATTTGACAAAGGAAATTTTGTTAATTTGTTTATCCCCAGCAACGTGTGGTAAATATAGCAATGGCCGTGCATGTCCGAAATTAACATAACAACCGATGATCCCATAGCTTTGCTATATTGAAAATAAATACCCGATCCGATCGATGTTCGCTGATCATTTTATTTTGTCTTGTATAATCATTTTATTGAATTTGCCCTAAATTGGCCCCTGATCGGAATAACCGATTCTTATTCTGACGTATATTTTTTCTTTTGTTTCAATGTTATTGTTTTTAACATTTGAGTCAGAATTTCGTATTCTAAAATTGATATTGAACGGGTGATTAACCAACTGAGCGTAAACATAGGTAATCAACGATAACAAAGTTCGCCTCGTTATGGCACATTGTCGTAGCAGCCTAATTTTGCTTGGATGCCTGGATGCTGACCTACTATCAAAATGCATGCATATGCAAGGTTACATTAACTTACAATGTACATTTAATGAGATATGGACTCAGATATATACATTAATGTTAGTCGATCATGCATAAAAGGTAGGTTAAAATGACCTAATTTTGTCGGAATGCTGACCTATCATCACAGATACATGCACATGAAGATAATCCTACCATGTGCAGTGACCATGATCTGAACTTGGACATTAAAGTGACCTAATTTTGCCTTGATGCTGACCTACTTTCAGAGATGCATGCATATGCAAGGTTAGATGATCCTACCATGTACACAGTGACTGAGATTTGGACTTGGACGTAAACTTGAATGCAAGTCGCTCAAGCGGAAAATATAGGTCAAGTTGACCTAATTTTGCCTGCATAATGATCTGCCAACAGAGATGCATACATGTGCAAGGTAAGATATTCCTATCATGTACAGTGACTGAGATCTTAACTCGGACGTTAACTTGAATGTAAGTAACTCAAGCGGAAAATATAGGTCAAAGTGACTAATTTTGCCTGGATGCTGACCTACCATCAGAGGTTGCATATGCATAGTTAGATGATCCTACTATGTATGGTTACTGAGATATGAACTTGGATGTTTTATTTAAATGCAAGCAACTCAAGCAGAAAATATAAGACAGAGAGGCCTAATTTTCTTGGAGGCTCTGAGTCAACCCAAGATGCACCTTCATGCAAAGTTTGAAGACCGTACCATGCAGACGCGGACGAATACCTGGACGCCGACGCCAGAGGTACTCAAATAGTCCTCCTTAACTTCGCTGAGGCGAACTAAAAATCATCAGTCTCCAGTTCGGTGGGTAATATCTTTAAAGTTCGTATGTTAATCCACATTAAAACTTTCCATCCAAGGCAAATCGTATTTGGCCTATGATAAGTAAGTACATACATGTCCCGAATTAAAAGAAAAAAATATAAGATAAAGTACAGACGACAGCGTTATCTCTAAAAACACAAATTTTTGCATTATATACAGATAGTTTCTATATAAATATAACTACAGATATATATATAACAGATTACTATGTTCTCTATGTATTTCAGTTCTTGCGCACTTATTCTTGAGATAATATCTCGTATAGATACAATTTCATACTTTCAATATATTACTTTTTTTGCAATTTCCAAATGTTATTCCAACCTCCTGCTTATAGTGGTCACATCTAAGTATTTTATAATACCAAGTTTTTTTTTACAATCCCTATGATAAGCACCCTGTTTGTCTAAATGGCATGTCTGTCCACTGGCCTAGGACACCGATGCCTTTGTCGGGCAACAGATGACAGTGATTGAAAGAGTGTTTTACCAGTTAAATTTAAATTTCTTAATTTTCTCGCATCAATGGGCTAGACAGACATGAATTTGATATAGTTCGACAGTAAGCATTGAATGCCACCCCTATCGGCATTTGGAAATTACTTATAGATATAAGCGAGGTTCATTATTAAAGGACCCATGATGACTTCAAGATGAAGAACAACAATAAAAGCGTTGTTCATTTGGTTGGGTTTACCATATATTTTCGAAACGTTATTTCATGTACATTTTCTACATATTCTTTCATTAATAAACATATCACTGATGACTATTTTTCTCAGAGAAGTAATATATAGTTACAACTAATACTGTTATTGTTGACAAGCATTACCCTCACTTAAGGGGTTTGCTACTCCATTTGAAAATAAATAGGATTTCAAATAAATGTGATTTTTTGTTTAAAAATTAAAAAAGAAGTAATTTAAGTAAAAAAGATTGATAGGTTGATGACCTCGTTTTTTGAGTTATATGTGGTTAAAAATTTGGCGGGAAACTGAACTCTGATTTTTCATAGGGTTAACATTAGCACGGTTTGACCATGAATGAATGTGACAGAATTAATAAAATCTGATCAAATTTTCATAGAATGCTCATAAAGAATTATAAAAAGAAATCATGAGAAAAAATAAGGGGTTCCATAGCCAAACAATTATAATGCTTTTAAAATGGATAAAACCAGAGAATTCCAAAAATCTGACAGAAATCCCAAAACATGAGGAGCGAACCTCCTTACGTGAAAAAGAGATATGGTGAATTTCATGATACCCCTACATATTTCATAAAATTTCAACAGTTTCAAGGGTATTTACTCTAGAACCTCTTGAGCGTCTGACCCCACAAATCTCAATCTTGGATTGAGATTTGTGGTAAATAACTTACATTCAGAGTTCTCAAATACCTGAGAGTTTCACATTAAACCTCCTCAATACGTTTGACGGGGTGTAATATATATATATATATATATATATAAAATGTCTATAAATTCAGTCAACGTGGAAACTTGTTCATCTCCCCGGATTTGCGAATATTTACGCTAATGCAGGGCCTAAAAAATCAAATATAACGGTCTATCGTAGGGTTAGAATTAGAGAAATGAATATCGAGATTGCCTTCCCACCGAGGGATTTGGCTGCTCTTCGAATGCACAGATATTACAGACAAATTACACTGCCCACGCCATCTCTGTGGGAGACCCAAGGGATGTAAAATAGAGTGAGCTGCAAATTTATTTTGACACGAAATATGAGAGTTAAGTATATTAATTAACCGAAGTTTGAACATGGAATTGGTGGTGTAATGGTTAGCGTGGCAGACTCTCAACCCTTAGTACCTTGACAGAGGGGGTTCGAATCCCACTGGAATCAACAAAAAATTAATATTTAATATTAAAAGACTTAGACTTTGGTTTGGTAGAAAAATACATTACAGGCAGATGACTCAAGCCTAAATGATTAATTTCATTTTTTTTAAAACAGAAGTACCCAAAATTGCAGTAAATTTATCTTCTGCATATGGCCATTTCGACGACAAGTCTCATCAGTGCAGATAGTATCAAAACAATTGGAAAACCGAATAAAAACGAAAAATTTCTGAGTGTCATTTTCCAAAAAAATTGAAATAGCCCCCATTTTGATGGGATGCTCAGCATAGATCGGTCCATAACATACCATAAAAACGAAGCACAAATAAGATGTTGGGGTTTTCATCGGTACTCACTCTAATTCTTATTTTAAAGCAAAACAAGTACCATGGATTCTCTTAAACAAAGTGAAAGGGTCTCCCACAGAGATGGCGTGGGAAGTGTAATTTGTCTGTAATATCTGTGCATTCGAAGAGCAGCCAAATCCCTCGGTGGGAAGGCAATCTCGATATTCATTTCTCTAATTCTAACCCCGTTGGGTTCCTACGATAGACCGTTATATATATATAAGTTACTAGTATAGCTTGTCTAAAAAATGTAATAAACACACTAATAAATGTTACTAATATAAGTTACTAGTATTATGTACTTTACGATGATATAGATAGTTAAAGTCAAAACTATACCACGAAAAGTACGTTGAAGGTAAACAAAATCTAAAATGTATTACAGCGAGGTAAATGTACTTTCAGTCAGACATATATCAGCCGAATGAACTTTAACCTTTTAAAGTACAAATGGCCATTAGAATTTGTGAAGCTTACATCAATAATTCAACAATGGAATAATAAATATAAAAGAACTTCTACTGCTATTACCCTCAAGACAGCACTGTAATGTTAGAGTGCCTTTTTAATTGACGGATATCGACATTTTGATCTATTCCTTGTATGTAAATCCCTTCGTTAATGTTAAATTCTACTTAAAGAACTTGCCACAATCAAATTTACGTAGAATTGACTCAGAAATAAAGAACTAAGATCTAAATGGATGAGGTAGATAGAATTTACAAATTTAATGGTCTAGAGTAATATTTATCATTATAAAAGTACAGTGTTACGCAAGTTTTTCTGCTACTATTATATCAAAATACCGAGGTTATTGTTAATTTAGATTCTGCATATGCGCATTTCGACAACTTATGTCTCTTCAGTGCAGATCACATCAAAACTTTTGATGTCCATATATCGAAATATGTGTAAAATCTGATAGAGAACAAATTACTGCAATTTTTGTTAAGGCTGTAAAATGTAACTGTGTCACAATAAGCAATGAATTCTGTTCAAACCGGTGAAAGGGGCCGTCTTGGACTGATGATGTATGATCAAAGCTCATCCAAGCAAGCTTCAAGGTTACTGCAAGGTGAAGAGCAACGATTAAAGCATTGTTTCATTGCTTGGTAACCATCTACCTGTAGAAACTTTGTCTCATATGTATTTGACAATATCCTGCCTTTAGTTAATTCCTAAGACGTTGATTGGTCAAAAGACGTCACGTGCCGACCGTGTATATTCCATATCGTATGACTGATTAATATACCGTCACTAACCGCCATTATGCGGCGTCACTGTACGTTTTTAAACAGATTTTTTGACAGCGTGCTGGACTCTCGGCAGGATATAAACATTACACAGTATGTAAGTGACCTATTATGGTATATACACGGTCAGTATATTGAATATTGGGCGAGTTTATATTACGCTCTCGCCCAATATTCAATTTACTGACCGTGTATATACCATATTAGGTCACTTACATACTGTGTAATGTTTATATCCTGCCCAGAGTCTAGTTCATTGTCACAAAACACGTTTAAAAACGTGTAATGACGCCGAGTAATGGCGGTCACTGACGGTATATTAATCAGTCACCCGATATGGAATATACACGGTCGGCACGTGACGTCTTTTTAACCAATCAACGTCTTAGGAATTAACTAGAGGCAGGATATTCTATAATGACCTTTCAATGTTTATTTATAGTAATTATTCACTGTAACCGATGGTTTTTGCATTTTACTATTAACAGCTCACATAATCATATTGCTTTATACTTAAAAACATAAATACATTTTGAAATAGTCATACAACATATGCATGCAAAGGCATATAGTAAAAAAATGCATGGGTGTTCCGGGGAACAAACGTGTCGCCTGCACTATATATATTAAGAATTCCTGTTTTGTTATATAATGACAAAGTCCAAAGATAATAGTAAAAAAACAAAGTTAAAGAAAATCAAAATGCAAGGGCACTTCTAGAATATATTGAGACCATCTGCAAGCTTGGTTGGAAAGTCCCAAGCGGTCTAGGAGGAGTTGCAGATATGAGAGGCATACTATAAAGACTCCAGTGAGCTAAAATGAAGAAGTCCAAAGATAGCTAGAAAATCTGGAAAAAAATAAGAATAATGAAAGACTAAATTAATGTTGCACATCTGCAATATATATTGAAACATTTATGCAAGTTTGGTTGGAAAGTACCATGCGGTCTAAAAGGAGTTGCGGATAATGGAGGTATACCCATGACGCCAATAAGGTAAAATGATAAAGTCCAAAGATAGCTAGAAAATCTTTAAAAAATAAAAAATAATGAAAAACTAAATGCATGCTGCACATCTGCAATATATATTGAAGCATTCCTGCAAGTTGGTTGGAAAGTACCACGCGGTCTAGGAGGAGTTGCAGATAATGGAGGTATACCCTACGACGTCAATAAGCTAAATGAACAAGTCCAAAACTAGCTTCAAAATCTGGAAAAACATAACTAGGGAAAAACTAAATTCATGGGGCACATCTGCAATATAAACTGAAGCATTCCTGCAAGTTTCGTTGAAAAGTACCCAGCGGTTTAGGAGGAGATGCGGATAATGTTAAAAATTTTGGAGCCATACAGACAGACAGACNGACGGACGCAAGACGACGGATAGTGATCCCTATGTGTCGATCCTGCACTAGGTGCAGGCGACACAATGATATAATTTATTGGCAAGGAAACAAACCAAATTACAAAGATGATGTGTTAACGACCTTTTTGTGAGATATTTCATGCTAAAATGGAGGGCAGATGCTTTTTCTGTTACTTGGGAAGAAAACTTTCAATCTTAAAGTAATTTTTCGTCATAAAACATGCCAAAATGAGCATTACCTCCAAAGGATAAATGTCTCCATATAATGTATATCACTTATATATTTGATATTTTCGATTCCACTAGAGTTTCAAGATTTGAAGCCCTGCTTTGTTGTCGTCTATGGCAACACCGCCTGCACTATGTCCAGCGCCTTTGACCACTTGGCCACCTAGGCTATATAAAAGATATAGACCATTGACCTTGCTGGATTTTCCGATGTTAACAGTTTAAAAAAAATGATTTTCATCACTGTTGACATTCGGAATCACATTTTCTACCTTTGCAGCTCCCTTTACCAACACATTATCATCATTGTTAAAAATTTGGTGTCACATATCGAAAATAAATTCATTTGAATTTAAAATGATATTATTTAATGAGGGCCAACAAGTTCAAAAATTTATGTTCCGTATACTAGAATATATGATAGACTTGAAACAAAATTACAGTAATAAAATATAAAGGTGTTCTTTTTTCAAGGTTGTAATTTTTTTATTACCCTTACTCTGCAGAAAAAATATATGTCACTATTTGAAATATGTACCTTGAATGTTTACATCTTTTGATGTTAATCGTAAGTCGAGCCTGGGAAAGAAATATCGACATCACTTCTAACTGAAAAAATGGAACTCATTGATAAGAAAAAAAGGGCCACTGTCATACTTTTTAGCTTCAAATAAATGTTCCGACAAAGATTATCTCTCGAAAGACCTCACATCTGAAGAAAGGGATCGGAAATGCTGTAGATGTGTATTATTCTAGCTTTGTGGATCTTTTTAAAACAGTAGAACTCTATTTATGAAAATATCAATTTTTTTTCTTAATTTCATTTTGACTTTCTTTCAACAAAATTGGAATTCATTGGATACAAATTTTGCCTAACATGTCTTATTTTTATACTAGTAAACAGTGAATTTTGTCTAAAACGTATCAAAGATAAGTAACAGAATTGGTTCAATCGTTTTATCTTCCATTTTGATATGACAGTGATGTACGGTCTTCTAATTGCTAGAATTTTGATATCTCCAATATGTGTCCATACAAGATAAAACAGATACATTAAAATGTGCTGTATTCAAAAATTCGAAACGACGTCAAAAATTAAAGAACAACAAATGTAAATAAAATTGAAACACGAATAATCTTGTCTTGACGTTGATCAGATCTGATTTATACGAGTACAAATAAACATGGTGAAATGAGAGAATATTTACCATTAAGAATACTTGTTTGTTCGTTTGGAGAAAATTCTATAAACTTTGCAAACTATAAGGTCAATAATGAGAGACATTTGTGAGCAATCTCCCTGTAACAAGTAGGCAAAATATGGTCAAGGAGAATATTATTTTAATTTCTATCAGATGACCATATATACTCTTCGTCATAAATATGGAATATTTTTGTGAAGAATGCCTGAAATATTTAAGGGCATTCAAATTATCCTTAAAAAATCGCCGAAATTATCACTTAAGCATTCTTATACATGATGGGCATCGAAATTTTAGCTAACATGTATACGCTCAATATTTGATTAAAAAAATGTTCCATTTTCGCCAAAAGTGGGTTTTAGAACCAGTTGCTGGAGTGGTCTGGCAGATTCGTAAAATGATAGAGTTTCGTACTTCACAGTTAGAAACCAAAGTTTAAAACAAAATTTTATAGTTTATTCAACACATTTTCGTGTATAATGCTTCCAAGCTTCAAAGTTTGGCTCGAAAATACGAATATGACCAAGTATATATTTGAAATTACAGACTTCCAATTTATGGATCTCATTGTGAATTTTGTGTCTTGATATTTGGCCATCAAGTTTTTTTTATAACAGTGATTTGTATATTGAGACAAATTTGTTTCAAAACGCAAGTTGGCTTCCAAACGATTACGCTTTCGATACGAAATAACTTGGCTCACACAACAGGTAGGAATGAAAATATGTTTAAAAACGTTTTTCGAAGTATAAAAAATTATGGCGATTTATACTTGTATGAGTAATGAAAGGATATAGAGTAGATGTAAAAGAGACAAAGTCTCTACAACTACGGGTACGTGGTATAACAAGCAATGACACAACACCTTTGTTGTTGTTATTCATCTTGGAGTCACGATGAGTCATTCAACAATGAGATTTGTTATGCCTCATAGTAAGCTCAAGACGGTCACTGCCATGGGTTCGAGTAGAATTTATTGCTTAATGTTTATCCGTGAATACGGGGTCGTCAAACATAAATTTAACTGGCTAAGTGCTTCTACAATCGCTACTCATCAAAAGCATTAGTGTCTCAAGATAGTGTCTTAAAAATAAATAAATTAATTAAATAGAGTGTCCAAATTTGAAAGTATGATAGTATGCAATATGAAATATTCTCTCATGAACAAGTTCACCATGACTGACATATGTAATGAGGTCTATCGCAAATGGGATCTTTTTACGAACTGCACATACCAGGAGAGACAAACTCCAGTCTTGAATAACCTATGAAAAGATGTGAGTAAATGCTCATGAAGCCAATGCTCCACAAATGAATTCTAGAACCTAGCAACAGAACAACGCAATATGCTGTTCTTCATCCTAAAGTCACCATGAGACATTCAATGTTTTAATTTCTGTTTCTGTGCTTGTATCTGTCTAACGTCATTTTTTTTGTGTCTAACGTCATTGTTTTCTGTGTTCTCGTTTTGGCAGTGTCTTTGGACTTCGATTTTTGTAAATTTCTCTCCTTTGTTCCTTCGGTATTCTATTGCCGTTGTTTCAACAATGAGCTTTGCTTACAACATAAAAAGTATCAGACACCCTAGGATACACGCACACCTGAATACAAGTGAAGACAGTCATTGACTTCGTAGTTTGAATAAATTGTGAGTGTCAATTTTGCATTTTGTGAGCAAAGTAAATACTTAATTTTTTTCAAGATTATTACAAATACTATAGATACGAACAATTTTTATCCATTGCCTTAGTACTTTCCCTGTTTAACCCTTGAAATTGAGGCAATTCTAGCCTTGAAAAAGTATTTCCCAAGGATTTCAAGGAAAGAGGGTTCAGGCTTTTTTTTGTTTTTGACATTTTCGTAATCAAATTTATTTTTCAAGCTTCAGAAGGATATCAACCCGCTGGTCCGCTTATTATTACTGAACAATATAAATACTTTAAAACGGAATATATCGGATTAAATACTTGACCTTAATAAGAAATAAATTTTTGAAGAATTAAAAACAAATGTATGAATTTTTAAATTTGCTAAATATTTGAATCTGTGAACATCGAGACAAATTATTTCAGACCGTTTTTTCCAGGATATAACAGCTGATTCCAGACTTACTATTCATACTTTCAAATTTTGGTATTTATTTTTGTAATTTCGAAATGTAATTCTGACCACCTGTTTTAAGTGCCCACATTTCACTATTTATAACGCCAAGTTTTCTTACATTCGACTTGATGAGTGCCCTGTGTTTGTCTATTATATATATATATAATATGTTGTAATCGTCCACTAGCTTAAGACACTAGTGCTGTTGTTAGGCAAAGAATGACAGTGATTGTAAGAGCACTTTGCCAGTTTAATTGACGTTTGTTGACAATCCCGCACTCATGAGCAATGAAGACATGGATGTAGCGTTGCTCGACAATTAGCAAAGAATTCCGCTTAAACTGGTGCTAGGGGCCGTCTTGAACTAACTATGAGGTATGAGCAAAGCTCATTGTTGAAGGCCTCACGGTTGTTTCAAGATGAAGAACAACAATAAAAGCGTTGTTCCTTTGCTTGTTTTACCATGTATTTGTAGAGATTTTGTCTCGTGTGCAATTACTTCATATCCTTTTATTCACCTTTTCTTAAGAAAGTAGATTAAAAGCACCTTTTTGCATAGTTTATTCCCTTTCTGAAATGGTTACTATGATTTATAATATATGATTTATGATTTACCTGTAGCATGGAACACCAAAATACCGAGGTAACTGTGAATTTAGGTTCTGCATCTGTGCATTTCGGCAACTTATGTCTCATCAGTGCAGATCAAATCAAAATATTTAGAAATCCATACACCGAAGTATGTGTAAAAGCTGATAGAGAACAAATTACAAATTGGATCTAAAAAGGAGAGCCAAAATCAGCTAAGGACAGAGCTAAGCAAGAGGGAAATATTCCTAAGGTTTTAACAAAATTTTCTGAATTTAGATATTGCAAATTTTCAAATAAACTCGGTTTTCGAGCAAGCACCGAAGTACTGGCTACTGGGTTTGTGAATACCTCCAGGGACTAACAGTCCACCAGCAGAGGTATCGGCCCAGTGGTAATAATACCAAAGTTGCTGTTGATCTGGATTCTACATATGCACCTTTCGACAACTATGGTTTATGATTTATCTGTAGCATGCAATTGTTTTACCTGTGTATGTTGTATCTTGAGTATCAGTATATGTATTTGACACTCTGTTCAACGTGTAACTTTTTGCACTTGTACCATTTTTATTTGCATTTGTAGTTGTATATTTGTAATATTCAGATGCAAAATGCGCCGGTGAATCATGTTGTCTACCAAGTTTTAGCTTAATACCAGAATGCTAAGACCATGACATATGGCTAAGCATCCTATCGGCTCTTGAACCTCTAGTTTTATTTATTATTTTTTTCACATTTCGGCATTTATTTTTGTAATTTTGAAATGTAATCCTGACCACCTGTTTAAAGTGCCAACATCCCACTATTTCATATTGCCAAGTTTTCTTACAATCGACTTGATTAGTGTCCTGTGTTTGTCTATATGTTGTATTCGTCCACTAGCTTAAGACACTCGTCCTTTTGTCAAGCAAAGGATGACAGTGATTGTAAGAGCACTTTGCCGGTTTCATTAATGTTTGTTGACAATGCCGCATCCGTGACCAGAAAAGACATGGATGTAGCGTTGTTCGACAATTAGCACAGAATTCCACTCAAACGATGCTAGGGGCCCTTTTGAACTTACTATGAGATATTAGCAAAGTTCATTGTTGAAGGCCTAATGGTGACGTCAAGATGAAATAAAAACCATGAAAACGTTGTTACTTTGCTTGTTTTACCATGTTTTGTAGAGACTATTTTCTCATGACATTGTACATTTACTCCATATCCTTTCATTCACAATTGTCTTACAAATTCTACTAAAACAATATCATTCTAGAAGCGAGATATTTATGGCAGATTTCCTGGCTCATTAACGTATTATATTTGCGATTCTTCAATGAACATACAAATATTCCTCAAGTAACACCTATAACAATTCCTTCTAAACTCCTGTCTTTTATTTGTCAATCAACCAATCAAAAGTTCTATAGAATTCTATTGTGTTCCAATTTGTCATCACTGGAGTATAAAGGTAAACCCCTTCAGGTAGTACAAATTGGTAAACAAAAGAATTCTATAGAACTCTAGATTAGTTGATTGAAAAAAAATAACGGTTGTTATAGGTGTTACTTGAGGAATATTGGTTTGTTCATTGGAGAATTGCAAATATTATACATTAATGAACCAGGAAATCTGCCATAAAAGCCATTGCACTGTTAATGCTATACCACAAAAAAAATTCTTCTGTCATATAAGATCTTTTCGAGAAGTACACAAATGAAAAAGGTCGTCGTATTGTAAAATTTTGTTTTTGATACATGTACAAAAATTTTGAGTACTGAACTGATTATTGACTTGAAAACTGATATTTTTTGATTGTATATGTAATGAAGAGAATAAGTTGTCGAAATGCAAATATGCAGAAATTAAATTCACAGTAACTTCGGTATTAAGTTATTAATGCACTATCATATTTTCAAATTTTGGCATTTTTATTTTCGTAATTTCAAATGGTTATTTTAACTGCCTGTTTAATGTGATTTTATTATACCTAGTTTTCTTTCTTTTCACTAGATGGGTAGCCTATGATTTTTTAAGTGTTGTGATTTGTCTTCTGTTAGTCTTTTGTCGGGCAACGGATGACAGTGAAAACCAGTTGATTTTATGTTTGTTAACAACCAAGCATTCATGGACAATGTAGAGCATGGATGAAACAACGGCAGTAGAATACCGAAGGAACGAAAGAGTGAAATAAACAAAAATCGAAGTCTAAATACATGGCCAAAACGATAACACAGAAAACAATGACGTTAGACACAGAAAACAATGACGTCAGACAGATACAAAGCACAGAAATAGAAATCACAACATTCAAAACAAAGGCACTCACAGTGTGAACTCCAGAGAAACTGACATTGACATCAGGTGCTCCGGAAGGGTAAGCATGTCCTGCCCTGTTAACAGCACCCGTCATGAAGTGTTGCTTGACAGCGAGCAATGAATTCCGCTCAATCCGATGTTAGGGGCCGTTTTGAACTTTATATGAGGATGAGCAAAGCTCATTGTTGAAGTTTCCATGTTAGAGAAGACCAAACATCGACCGACTGCAGAGATTTGTTGGATAAACAGCATGGGTTTAAGCAAATTCATCATGCAAAAAATTAACATGCTATCGTGTAAACTTAATTATACATTCCTAGAGATTCATATTCCGTGATATTTTTCTCAATGTAAATTTTTTCCCGGAAATTTGCATAAGGAGTTTAAACTTCTGAACCAGCAAATCTGTCTGCAAAGCAGCCCGGCATGGAATCGGTACTCAGGGCTGGCATGAGCGCCCTATAACGTATGGATAAAGAAATACCTATCCACAAGGGGTAGTCGGGTCATAATATGGAGATACTGGTCGCGACACCATGGTAGGCAATCTTCATACCAGGTTCCATGCAGTTTGAAGGTTTGAAGACCCCATCTACTTTCTCAATGCAAGCGCAGACTCACTGGGATTCGGTAAAAAGTGCTACATTTCCCGCCTCTAACCATGTGTTTACTTCTCTAGTGGAAATCAAAACTGTCAACATGAATTTAATTTTTTGAATTGGTTAACTTGGTCTTGTCCTGATATAGCTGAAATATTTCTCGTTGGGCGTAAAATCAATCGACGAAGTATGATAAACGTATCTAAAAGGTAACATAGTTTTATAGATACACTGTATATATTTCAAAGGAGTAATTTAAATGCATCACACCTTTAATGAGATATAAAGTACAAAGATCGATTTAAAAGTACCATACAGTTTACAATTTTCTGACCTTGGGGTTGATGCAATTATGATAACATTATTGAAAACCGACATAAATCAGATAATTATTTACATTTTTAAAAGAAATTAATTTTGACACTGTGAGGGTGGGAATGAGATTTAAATGTACTGATGATTCTGTCTTGATCAGTTATCGTTCGGGAATTAACCAACGGAATTCTCTGGAGCTTCATTAATTGTCATTCAGATGTTTAAATCCCGTGACGAAATATATACTCAAAAGTTGTCGACGTCATCACAGGATCGCATGCTGAGATTTAATATTCTAAAAAATACTATAAACGTGAATAAGTTAGTTACGTGTTGTGTAAAGTAAATGCCATCGCTATTTTATTTTTAAATATAAAGTCATACATGCGGTGACAACGTCTTATTAACTAGGCCTGGTTTGTGGTTTTAGCCTTATTTAATTCGTGCATTTTGTGTTTGCTATTAATTTGAATTCTTTTATTCCCCTACTTTGGAACTATCACTATATGTTTTACGTACACATTTGAAATTTTAATTTGAACATTAATAAAACGTGTGTCGAACCGAAATGCATGTACAATTATGTAAAATTTTAATTTTATTACTTTTATTTTAAAGCATTGTGCAAATCAAAGTGGGAGTTCTAAGGACTCATTATTATTATTTTTTTTGCCAGTAAAGTTTATTCTTTTTTTTTAAAAAATTACATACAATGTATTAAAAACAAAATCGGCATCCGTAGCCTACACTTTTTTGCCTTCCTGACTAATATATTGCTTTGACAATTGTTGTTGTGGATCTTTCTTATGCAGGGGAGAAAAGTTTGCTAATCTCTAAATACTTTTTAATTGGCATGCATGGATTTCTTTAATATTTTAGCTAATATATATGTTATAATTGCAGTGTATTTCCAAATTGTGTGTAAATATCATCAGGCCAAGGTGACGGTATTTACTAGTACTTCAAAACATGTATTTGGTCTGTAGTCATTATGTATCAAATTTTACAAACAGTAGAAATATAGGAAAGGTTGAATACCTTAAATATTATCTTCTGATAGAATAATTTATCTAACAATTCTGCTTTTTTGTGTAATCTGTTTGTACACTATTGCTATCGAGTCTAAATGAAATGTTTTCTCGCATTTATTAAAAAAAATTAACTTGGACTATTGTCCTATTTTCCAAAAACCGTATTGTCTAAGTTCATGAGTGTGATAACAAAATTACCGAAAAGTTTTTTCAAGGGCCGAAGTCCCGGAGACAAAAAGTCAAATCAGGTGGAAACATATGAAATGCAATGGATCGTTCATATTCATATTTTACCTGTTTACATAAGTATTTTCGTTTTTAACAATCATGCAGCTCGATACTATTTCTGGCTTTTTCGTGGTTGGCTTTACTCTTAGAACTTCTGTAGTACTTGTATTTTTTTCAATAGCTTACGATTTTAAATTATTGAATTCAACGTTACCTGTCAGTAACGGAAATATCTATTTTCTTTTGGCATATACTGTTTCGAAATAATTCAAAATATTTTCCTACTATTGCTTCATATGTTAACTATTTCATTTCATCAGAAATAATTCTGTTTTCAAGAAATAAACATAAGAAAATTTCTGTTTTCCTTAGTGCTCAGTACGATAGGAGATGAGGAACCAGTTAGTGTTAATATATATTTTGTACAATGAATTAAGGTAGTGGAGATAACTCCTTTTTCTCCGCAAATTACTGTTTTGATTGGTACGAATAAAACATAAGATTAAGAATATTTATCATAAATAGAAAAAGAATATTTATGCTACCATTAAACTGCAGTCCTTTTATTAAGTAATTTAAAGTGCCAACATTAAAATATCTAGGTTTTGAATGGCATCTCAAAAATATTAAAATTTATGAAATTCAGTATTCAGGAATATTAAGACTTTTTATGCAGTTTTCCTAACATTGTGATAAAACGGGATATATTTTTATAAAATTCTGATACAGGTAATATGAACAGTGGACCTTTTATTTCCCAGTTTTGGGTGAAAATTGACTGTTAGGATTTTCAGCAAGAAGAAACTGATTGAAGCTGTGTTTTCAGCAGTATTTTGACAATGTATTTTTTTTTTACGGCAAATCAACACTTCATGCATGCTTATGATCATTAGTTTCTCATATTTAGGTCTACAAGTTTCTATGAAGAAGTTTGGCAATTTATAGTCGTTTTATGCCAATTCTTATATATCTACAGTGCAGTAGGTGGTGTTTTAAAAAAATCTTACGGTGAAAGTTTTCAAAATTATTTCTAGAATAATTTTAGTACATAATTGTTTCATACTTCAAATTTAAAGAAAACGGTCTGTGTGGAACTTTTTTTGGTTACCCCGGGTCTACTTAGGAGTGCAGACCATGAACTTGGATATGACCTATTTTAAAGCGTCATTTAGAAGGAGTTGCTACATGTAACGTGAAAGCGAAGATAGCCTTTCGAAAATCTAAAACCTTCATTTCTATCAGTTTTACATGTATTTCGGTTTATTGACTTCCAAATCTTTTGATTTTAGCTACACTGAAGAGACAATATTTGTCGAAATGCATATATGCCGAAATTGACTGTAAGTGCGGTAATTTGTTATTATGAGTTGGACTTTGCCAATTAGAAAAGTTGTCACCATATTTCTTATTCAGTAATTGACCGTCAGTAAAGATGCATGACGTTGACAGGAAGTATAAATGTACTTAATTATTGTATCTTTTGTATATTATACTATTGAAAGTGTAGTGCTTGATAAAGTATATTGAGCATATTACAGACAGTTTGACGTTACACGGAGAAAGCAGCTTATTATAGACACATTGCCCGTTTCCCTCTTTTTTTCTATAAAGAGTAATGCAAAGGGGGGCCACTCTGTAAAATAAGTTATTTAACGTAATATACGATTTCGAAATAATTCAAAAATCAACTGCTTTTTGTTTTAGTCCGTAGGCTGGAAACACTTTCCGTGCAGCCCCACTTCCGAACCAGACCGATTTATTCAGTCCTTCTGTCCCCTTTTCAAAAGAAAACATGTTAACACGAACATAACCTGCACGCATAGACAATATAGGGCCACTTTTATAGTACACCATGATCAATTCTTGTATTTTCGTTTTAACCTAAATTTCATCTTTTAAGCTCCATAACTTTTGAACGATAAGTAGTATGTAGTCAAATTTGGTACCAAATTAAGCTACTTTATTTCCGTTAAAATGAACACAAGTTTGGGCACTTCACACCCTTTTTATGATCAGGAGATACAAAAAATGTACCCCTCCCCTGCAAAAAATGCGAAAATGACGATTTTAGACTGTCAATTCCTTTCAGATAAACAACCCTCATCATTTGATCTAGATTTTATGCCTAACTTTTCAGGTGTGATACAATGTTGGAAAATAAAACTATTAAAGTCCATATTTTCGGTATATCATTTTTGAAAAATGGAAATTTAGGATCATAAAATCTGAGTATATATTTAATAATGGCCGATTTAATAATGATTTATGATATAATAGCAAGAAATTGTGCACACACATTTTAGTTTCAGACATATTGTTGGTTCAGAAATGTAAAGATTAGCACCCTTCCCCCTAAAAACTAAGTGAAAATTTGAAATATTCAGGCTCTAAATGATAAAAAGATAATGTTTAATGGAAATTCTAGTTTTCACTAAAGCTGACATACAGAAGATCATTTAAGTAGATTTGAACTTTTTAAGAGGTCTCTTTTTGACTGTTCTGTCCGGAATTGTATGCAAAATGGGAATTTTCCGGTTTTCAGAATTTCTGCTGATTTGACTTTGAGATGCAAATACTTAATGGAATTGATTTGTAACTTGAAAATGTTGATTAAATATCGTTGCATTATATCTTAGCAATTACAAAGTATGCTTTTAAACATTTTAGACTAACTACAGTCTCATAAATTAAAAACATATTACCCCTTACCACACATATTCAACACAATTTATTTCATTTTATTCAGCTTGAAAAGCTTTATCACTCTATAAAGGTCCAAATGACATATCATTTTCAAACATCAAAATACACGGAGACTGACATATATCACAAATAAGAACATACGCATGGTTTATGGGCAGTTATTCATCAACTAAAACTGGATTTCTTAAAATTCTGAAATGCTGGAAATTCCCATTTTTCACGAAAATCGCCCAAAATATTCAATTTTACCCATATTTTGGTGTAAAAATTGCATATTACGATATATCAAATGCATCTTTCGCAAAGAAAGTAAAAAAGTAGTATGCTATGTTGATATATATTTAAAGACAGACATATTTTGGAGACTTTTAAGTTTAATTTTGTTGGGATAGGGGAAAGATTTTCGGTATTTAGAGTCACATTGAACACTCCTTGTTTTTCTAAGCAGTGTTTTAAGATAACTTATGTATCGGTTAAAACAATAAATTGGTATCTGCAGATCAATCCTACAGATTTGCCACATATAACGATTGAAAAGTGAATTTTGGACAAATCTGAAATGCTAAAGATTCCCATTTTTCGTCAGTTTTGGACAAAATATTGAGTTTAAGCAGACAAGTTGGGTTTAAAATACCAAATCACGATGGAATTCATGCAACCTTGCTATATGCAACGCAGGTTTTGCGTGTGGTGGTTATTTTATCCCAACATAGACAAAAAATCGATAATTTTGGGGTAAATTTGTTTGGGTAGGGGTAAGATTTTGGTATTTAGAGTCACATTTAACATTCCTTGTTTTTCTAAACAATGTTTTAAGACAACTAGTGTATCTGTTAAAACAATTAATTGGCATATTTGCAGATATGTTCTATAGATTTGACATATATTGCGATTTAACAGTGAACTATGGACAAATCTGATAAGTTGAAAATTCCCATTTTTTATCATTGTTTTGGAAAAATATTGAGTTTTTGGGGCCAATGGCTGTTAAAATACCAAATCATAATGTAATTTATGCAACATTTTCATTTACAACACACGTTATCCGTGTTCTGGTTATTTTAATGCGAACATAGGCCAAAAAGTGACAATCTCAGATAAATGTGTTGGGGTAGGGCTAAGATTTTCAGTATTTAGGGTCACATTTAACACTCCTTGGTTTTTAAACAATCTTTTAAGATAACTAATGTATCGCTTAGAACAATTAATTGGCATATCTGCAGATAAACTCTATAGATTTGGCATATATTGCGATTTAACGGTGACCTATGGACAAATCTGAAATGTTGAGAATTTCCATTTTTCATGAATTTTGGAGAAATATTGAGTTTAAGTCCAGCAATGGCTGTTAAAATACCAAATCATGATGTAAATCATGCAGTATTGTCATATACAAAACACATCTTGCGTGTTCTGGTTATTTTCATGCGAACATGGACAAAAAAAAGACAAATTTAAGGAAAATGTGTTGGAGTAGGTTCAAGATTTTCGGTATTCAAAGTCACATTAAATACTCATTTTTTTCTAAACAATGTTTTAAGACAACTAATGTATCGCTTGGTACAATTAATTGGCATATCTGCAGATATATCCCCAGATTTTGCATAAATAACGATTTAACAGTGAATCTTTGACAATTCCAAAATGTTAAAAATCCCCCTTTTTCATTAATTTCGGGCAAAATATTGAGTTTAAGTCAGCAAATGGCTGTTAAAATACCAAATCATAATGTTATTCATGAAACTTTGTCATATACAATGTACAAGACACATTTTGCGTGTTCTGGTTATTTTTATGCGAAAATAGGCAAAAAACTGACATTTTTAGAGTAAATTTGTTTGGGTAGGGATAAGTTTTATTGATGTTTGATGTTTATATTACCTAAAAGCAGCCATTATTTGTAATAGTTGTGAAGCAAATATAATAAGCTTTCATTTGATACCTATTTTTAAATGATATTTGTTTACTAAAAATAATATTATGCAAAAGAAAGACAAAACTTATTCAAAAACGAAATTATTCAAAGGTCCATGTATTTGGTCTATTTAAAAATAAAATTTTGGTCATTTGAAATATGTTAACATCGTCTTAATCTGTTTTACATGTATATTGAAGAAAATATATTGAAAAGCTAAAAACAATTTTTAGAATCGGGAATTGAGATGCACTTTTCTAGACCATCAAACTTACGCAATTTCAATGAAAAGATCAGTTTTTTCGTCAATATTTCTTTGGGGTAGGGGTACGTTTAATTGCGCTATGGAACGTATTGGGCATGGAAATTGTAAAAACTTGGGTTTTTGTAAAGCTTATATAATGATCAATCAATCGATACCTCGTTTTTATAACTGGAAGGCATTTGGTCAATATTTTGAAGCAACTGAAAGAAAAACTTTGCGGCTCTGTAGGTGGGTCTAAAAATGGGCAAAATCCACAAGTACGTGCAGATTATGCTCGTGTTAACATGTTTTAATTTGAAGAGGGGATGTATGCGGACTTAAAAAAATGGATTGGGTTCAGAAGTTGTTGTTGGGGGGGGGGGGTGTTCACGGGGGTTATTTCAGCCGATGGACTATTTATTCATTATTTAAATATTGTTTCTTTAAATTTCTACATATTTTGAATTATGGAATAAAATGGTCGTATCTTTAACAAAACATCCCATATATTTAGTTGTTAGTACCTACTACCAAAAGACTTATAACTCAAACCTTATGGAAAGAGAAGGGTGAAATCGTTTGAAAAGTTAGAAGTATTTTATGCTTAGCCAAATGAAATGCAATGACTATGCAATGTTTGGAAAAAAGAACTAAATTCGCTTTCTTCAAGTTAAAATTCAAAGATATAATGACGCTATGTGGTCATTAAATTTTAAGCTCCAATTCCATTTTAACCCAAACAAAAATTTGTCATGCAGTAATATACTCTTGGTCATAAATATGGATGATTTTTTGTTTAGAGTGCTTGAAATTTTGAAGGGTTGTTTGTTTTCTCAAATTCAAATTATCCTTAAAAAATCGCTGATCTTGTACATGATGGGCATCGAAATTGCATTTTTGGGAAATATTAGTACAACCAATATTTGATTTAAAATATGTCCCATTTTCACAAGTGGGTTTTAGAACGGGTTGGAGGAGTGGTCAGACGGATTCGTAGAATCGGATACCTATTACTTAACAGTTACTTTTATCCACACACAAGGCTTCAAATCTTAAAATTTAAGCTCAGAAAATACGATTATTTCATATTTATGACCAAGAGTTTATATATGTATTATGTAGTTTGCCCCGCACTTTGAAAAAAGACCATCCCAAAGATTTATTTTTCATCATTGGTTAACTTCGCGGTTCTTTTCTAATTTTTGTTTATGATGTCCCTAGCCGTAATTAGTACATCTGAACCCTAATAACACATAAATATTTTACGGTTAACAAAAACTGAATTTCTTTTTAAAAAGTACAATTTGTGATGATCAGGCAATGAGCCAAGTTCAACCCACAAAGTGTGGTTTAAATTTTATAACCGAGAAATATTAATATAATTATACCAATAATATTAATTTGGTTCTAACGATTGCCCCCTTAAAGTTTTACACCTTTTGATTGTACGATGTTCAATAAGTTTGACAATCTTACAATGATAAAGCAAAAGAATGATGCAATGTTAGGCGCACTTTTCGTGTTTGGATTTTTTTGTTTTCGTTGATACCTTATTTTCACTATAGACGTGGATTAATTGATGATTTTGGAAAACATTAATGCAACTGCAAACGAATACCGAAGAAAAAAACAGAGAAAGGAGGAGTTCCAAAATTCCCCTACAAAAAATAACAATATAAAAAAACAGCAAAAACAAAAAACAAAAACAAACAAACAAAACAAACAAAACAAAACACATGAGAAAACACACACAAAAAGTAAAAAAAAACCACACACTCACACATTTCAGATTGAACACAAATTTGATAAATCGCTAAAGAAAAATCAAATTGACAAATATCAAAAAACAGGTTAACAGTTAACACCTACAATGACCGGGAACTACAATCACATGCCACAACTTACAAGCGAACTACACCAGAAAAACAATAATGAAAACAAGAGACAAACATAAATAACGATAGGAACTCGGGATAGCCGGACCTTGTACCGGCACTAGCAAAAGCCAGTGGTAGGGTTAAACCGGTTTATGGGTACCCAAACCTCCCTTTTCTCTATCCCGTTTCCCTATAGTATAATAAGCATGCGAATAAAACACAATACAAGTAGACTACTAACTCAATGACCACTACCTTGGAAAAAAAGTATGACAAAAAGTAATTATGAAAGATGTACAAATGTATACACAAAACTAAAGCTCTAACAATGCCAACTACTACAAAAACTCGGAATCGTCAGATGCTACGGATTTGTAAGCACGAGCTGCTATGATTTGTAGACGTGTCCTATGTAACGACCGGAATACTTGACATAGCTTGATCACGAATAAGATCGTTTGGACGTAGATATTGGCGTTAGTTTGAAACTGTCCATCTAACTCCCATAATATTGTGAAAGATCTGATGGGTGATGAACAGCTAAATATTATTTTGTAACCAATCTAAAAAAAAATAAATAAAATTCATTGTACATGTTATTTCTTTGACCATAAATTTTAAATCAAGGTGAAAGTTTGCAAAAAATATTTTTTCAAAGAAAACCATTATTGAAATACAAATCTTATCACAAAAATCATCGAAGAAGAAAAGGCTAAAATTCCAGTGCCGTATACCAGACACACAGAAAACAAAACCAGCGACTGTGTAAATTCTCTCTGATTATCATTGCGTGTTACGGAAGGGTAAGGTTAATCAGTTCCATGCGTGGCATCTGCTACAGTACAAATGAAAAGTCCGGTCTTGTCCTAATCGCGTAAGAACAATATTAAAAGCGTTGTTCATTTGCTTGAATTTATCAGGTATTTGTACAGACTTCGTCTCATGTGCATTTACCCCATATTTCTTCATTGTTTATTATCATTTAGGCAATAATTTCTGAATCTATATGATTCAAATGTTTGTGAAATATAAACGTCATATGCTGGGGATGATGGGAAATGTCACAAACGGCTAGTTTACTATTTGAGAGTCGAAATCATCACGCGTGTCGTTCTTCTTTATGTTAAGGCTTCTGGAAATATAATTTTCAAGGTAAAAGTCGAGATATGATGCTGATGATCATGTTTCAGTCCGGGATTTCAGTCTGCTTTTCAATTTCGAGTTCTTTTCGATATACAATATGAAAGTTTTCCTTAAATTGGGTGTCGTTCAATGGAATAACACCATTCATATACTGGAAAACGAAGTAAATGGAAATGTTTAGCTTGTTTGTTTTTTTTTCTGAACAAGCCCTTGTATGATCCTGACTTCATAAAAATAGAGAAACAAATCGGCGAAAAATGGCATACCAATAAAACCCAAAGGTATTATTTTGCCTGCTGAAATACTACCAAATTCTACAAATATTTCACAATTAGAATTTCTAGTAATCTCATTTAGATTATTTTACAAAAAAAAAATAAGTAGAGTTAATACATCAAGTTCCCCGTATGCGAATCTTTGATATTGGATTTTCGTAATTGTCTTCTTAAAGAAATACCGATACAGTAAAAATCATTTGAACGTACTTCACAATTTATATGCTCAAAGATTAACAAATTCAGTACAATGAAGAATCATGTTGAATTGAAAAGATTGAATCTTGAAACCATGAGAATGAGTTGATGAAACACGAATACTGTACCTGAAATTATCATTACTGCTTGTATCAATGTATGGAATAATATTTCACCCATACCCATTAATAAAGAACATGATCACTGGCTGAAAAGTATTCTTTTGTAAGGGGAGAAATATAGATTGCCATCAAAAAAGAAAAAAATGAATGCTTCTAAAGCAAGCAAACTAAGTACATAAGTTAAAATATACAAGAACGCCGCGAAAAATGCGGTAAGCCAGATTTGATGCATCTTTAACAATGACAGATGGATTGATAAACATCGGCAAACGAATACCAAACCTAGAACGGGGAAAGAGGGAATGATAAAAACATAAATCCAAAATCACGGCAATTTATATCCAACATCAATTGAGACAGTATGACAAAGACAAAACAAATAAACAAAACGAACAATAACGCCACATGACTAAAACATTAACATTGTGAACCCCTACAAAAACTAAGGTATCATCAGGTGCTCCGGAAGGGTAATCATGATCTGCTCCACGCGCGTTATATGCGATGTTATATTACGTGCAAAAATAGTTCTGTTTATTCCTCGTGTGGAAAGATCTAAATTACTTGATTTGGCCTCCTATTTCAGTATTCTGGTTATGAGTACGTGTACCTCTTTTCTTGACTATTTTTGGATTAGGGCTTCCATATTATTTGATTTTAATGCTGCTGATGAGAAGTTACTCCCTGAAACATGGGTACAGCATTACAAAATTTCTGTTCATTATGCAACGTTTGTATTTTGAAACCAATGAACCGATGCCACTGCTGGTGGATAAGAGGCCCCGGAGGGTATTTATCAGTCCAATAGTCAGAATTGTCTGACATGGAAATTTACCTTGCGTTTTTTATAGAAATTGACTGATTTTATCTAAATTCTAAAGCTCCATTCCGTGTGTATGGCACTCGTTGGATGTCCTTTGTACTAGATTAGGCCTCCTATGTCGATATTCTCGGTAATGAGTCTTGAAAATGTCCTTTATATTTGTTACAAGACGACTTAAGCTTATCCCACTGATATGTACAAAATGGCAAGTTCCTGTTTTATACTTTCATTTCGGACTTTCGATGGACAGTTCCCGGCACCTGAATCGGTTTTCGGGGGCTTTGGCTACAGAGCTGCCGGGAGCGTCCAAAGGTGGTAGATAGGGAAATGCCCTATCTTTGCGGCGGGGTAGTAAGCTCATAATACGGAAATCCTGAATGCGAACCATTGTAGCCAAACTGTATGGAGAAATGTCACTCTCCACTGTATGGAGAAACAACGGCAGTAGAATACCGAAGGAACAAGGGAAGCGAAAACTACAAAAATTGAAATCCGAAGACATGGCAAAAACGACAACAGAGAAAAACAAAGACAAAACAAGGACGTGAGACAGCTACAAGTAAGGAATAAAAAGACGACATTAAAAACTAAGGCACTCATATTGTGAACTACCATGAGAAACCGGGAGTGACATCAGGTGCTCCGGAAGGGTAAGCATGTCCTGCTCCGCTAGCGTCACACTAACAGTGAGTCAATCCAGGGTTGAGTCAAAACCGGTTATTTCAAATCCGTGAAGACGTGAAATCTAGCTGAAAATGAGAAACGTTACTTTATTTCACCTCTAGATCATCACATTTTAGCCTAAAACAATAATAGCCGTTACCATGGCAGCCAAAACACTGGGACACTTTTGGGGGTCATTTTACGTCTTCAGTCATATACTTTTATCAATGCACAAAGTTTCGAAGAAATCTGTGACCATGCGTGCCACACCCGCTATATGATGTGATTGATATTTACAGAGAATTGGTATTAAGAAGTTCTTTTAGCACTGGAAAGTACTGTGAATGTTAATTGTTCACATAAGCGTTTGAATCATTTGACGTAATTCGCTGCTATGATATTAACTAAAATATTTCTATAAATGTGTTAATATCAGAATACACAAAAGGATTCTTGTATGGATAGCGAATCCAATAAAAGAAATGAACCTTATTATTACATGCGGAATGCACTTTTGATGTACTTAATGCGTTGTAGCAACTGTTAATGATACAACGCCACCTAATGATATCAATATCATTTAGCGTTGCGGGCGCAACGCTAAATGATATAATTTATAGCATTAAGGATCTCCCTTATCGCCTGCTAATGATACAAAACCGCTAATGATACAATTTAGTTCATTTAACGTTGACGCATCGCCGCTAAATGATACAACAAAAATTTGATGAAAAACCGGAAAAAAGAGCAACTGCAACCGCTAATGATATAAAATGTTTATATCATTAAGCGTTGCATTGCAACCGCTAACGATATAATGTTACACATAAAATGATATGCTTAGAGAAGCATTTAGATACATATGCAAAGAACTAAAGATTATTTTGGTCTTTGAATGATCCAAATGGTGAAATTTGGAACTAAAAAGGAAAAGGGGCGAGAAAACCCAAAATGCTCATAATCGGATGAAATTCTACACGAAGGTTGTCTTGCAAGTATAAAACTCAGCTATAGTGTATTAATTGGTTTTTCAATATTAAAAAATAGATTTCTAATATTTCATAATATTTTTTTTATATTAAAAAAAAACAATTTGAAATATTAGGAAATGGATTATTTATACTAAGACATGAATTTCTAATATTAAGAAAATTGCAACCAAAAGTGGATGAAAGGCGTTTTTATATTAGAAAATCATTTTTTATATTAGAAAATCAGTTTTGATATTAAAAATATTTTTTTTAATAATAGAAATTGAATTTCTTATATAAAAAAGAACATTTTTTACAATATTAAAAAATAATTTCTAATTTGAAAAATTTTTGATATTAGAAAATGATTTTGTAATATTAGAAAAAGATTTTTTATATTTGAAAATGAATTTAAAATATGAGACAATACCTTTGATTTTCAAATTTAAAAAAATTCTTAATATTAGAAATTCACTTTCTCATATTAGAAAATCCTCTCCCAATATAAGAAATTCAATTTTTAATATTAAAAAATCATTTTCTAATAGAAATCAATTTCTGATATTAGAAATGATGTTTTTAATATTAGAAAATAATGTAATTTCAGATATTAAAAACATCATTATTTGTACTATTAAAAATCTATTTTCTAAAATTAAAAAAGAAAATGAATTTTTAATATTAGAAATTGATTTTCTAATATTAGAAAATAAGTTTATCATATAAGATTATACCTTTGATTTTCTGATATTAAAAATTAAATATCAAATATGAAAAATTAATTTCTAATATTATAAAATCTTTATTTTATATCAGAAATTGATAGTTTAATATTTAAAAATTATTTTCTTATGCCAGAAATTCATTTTCAATAAAAGAAAATGAATTTGCAATATTGATCTTTCGTTTCGTTTCTAATATTAAAAATCTATTTCTATTATCAAAACATGAATTTTCTATTTTAAAAAGCAATTTCTAATATTAAAAAATGATTTTCTAATATCTGATTTTCTAAAAATATGAATTTCTTATATTAAAAAAATAGCATTTTTACACTTTGGCTTGCAACAGTCATGGTCATTTAATCTAGGTTTTAAACCTCTTACTTTTCAGTTGTGATATAATATTTGAATATAAGAGCATGTAAGTCTATAAAATTTTAATTTTCGGAAGAAATATTAAAGAAATATTGAAAATGGACATATTTGGAAATTTAAATATTTTCACCATTTTGAATTTCATACGTAGTGTCGTAAAATTGTACCAGATATTTATTAATTGCCAATGTAATAATACTGGCTTTTGCTAGTGCCGGTACCAAGTCCGGCTGTCCCGAGTTCCTATCGTTGTTTATGTTTGTCTTTTGTATTTTTATTGTGGGGTTTTCTTGTGCAGTTCCTATTTACTTTCTGGCATGTGGCTATGTTTTTCGGTCATTGTAGGTGTTTCCTGTTATCTTTTTTATTCCATTTTATAATATGTTAGCAACAAATTGCATCAAATATTATTGTTTCAGAATTATTTATTGTTCACACTCCTC
Organism: Modiolus philippinarum; assembly: GCA_002080025.1. Classification (NCBI taxonomy): domain Eukaryota; kingdom Metazoa; phylum Mollusca; class Bivalvia; order Mytilida; family Modiolidae; genus Modiolus; species Modiolus philippinarum. Next base: position 99,309 of record MJUU01055560.1, on the reverse strand, counting down.
CCATATAAAATAAGACAACATTTTTAATATTTATCCCCTTACTTATAAAAAATAATGTTTACTGCGAATTTTTGTGTGTATTTCACTACAGCTGAAATACAGAAGATCATATATTAGATTTAAACTTTTTAAGAGGTTTATGTTTGGCCCTTTTGCTAGAAATTGTATGCAAAATGGAAATTTTCCGTTTTCAAGAATTTCTGATGTGTTGACTTTAAGGACCTCAGTAAATTATAATATATCTTGAAAATGATGATGAAATATGTTTAAGCATGTCTAAGCTTACTGTCAATTTGGTTTGTAAGCTATAAGAATTTTTTTTTAATATTTAGGCTAAAAAAAGAAATTCAATTAAATTCGAGTTTTCGAGTTTTTCTACAGCTGACACACAGAGGACCATATGAGTTTATTTACACTTTTTACGAGATCTTTATTTGGCCCTTTTGTTCGAAAATGTATGCTGAACGGGAAGTTCCCGTTTATAAGAATTTCAACTGTGTTGAATTTGAGGTGTAGACACTTCATTAAATTGATACATATCTTAAAAATGTTTTTAAATACCGTTTCAATATGTCTAAGCTATTGAAAATATGCTTT
>MJUU01055560.1:80909-98681 GCA_002080025.1 Modiolus philippinarum | reverse complement strand
TTTTTTTTTTGGAGTTTTTCACTATTTCAAAATAAAAAAAAAAGCACACATATCTCTAATTAAAATAAAAATTATTTGCTGATTTATAAAGCTGATTTTGGCTTTCCTTTTTAGATTCTATTGGTAGTTTCTTAAGCTTTTACAAATACTTCTGTTTATGGATTTCTACATGTTTTGATTTTACTGAAGAGACATAAGTCGTCGAAATGTGCATATGCAAACACTAAATTCATGGTATTTCGTTATTTGTAATTTCAAGTTAAAATTTCATCATCTAAACTGTAATTTTAAAGAAATTATCTCTTGATTATTTAAAAAAATCTTGAAGTTGTCTTTTTATGTGAAGAATAACAGTATTGAAACGGGACGGCCTAGAACACCTATCCTCCCAGAGCTTATGTAAAAATCAATAAAACTTCCCTAATTATCCGAATCACGCCCATTTCCCTTGAATGGTCATCCATAAACCATAGTCCTACTTTTAAGCGTTGAATACCGTAAACGAAGTGAAGCGCCTTGAGACGGGTGCGACTCTTTGGGTGGGCCAACCTAGGTTCATCTTTATTTTATCAGTGTAACCTATTAACTCTCTTTCTATTATTTTATCCTCTTTTGTTGTCTCATTATATTTTGCGAATCGGAGTTTTATTCTTTGTATTTTCTACCAATTTTATCAATCTGAATTGTTTTTGTCAAGTATATCATTAATGGTGAATAAAAGGATATGGAGTAAATGCACATGAGACAATGTCTCTACAAATACATGGTAAAAACACGCAAAGGAACAACGCTTTTATTGTTGTTATTCATCTTGAAGTCACCATGATGCCTTCAACAATGAGCATTGCTCATACCTCACAGTAAGTTCAAGACGGCCCCTAGCACCGGTTTAAGCGGAATTCTTTGCTAATTGTCGAGGAACGCTACATCTATGTCTTCTTTGGTCATGGTCATTGATGATTGTCAACAAACATCAATTTAATTGGCAAAGTGCTCTTACAACCACTGTCATCCTTTGCCCGACAAAAGCACCAGTGTTTAAAGCTAGTTGACGATTACAACATACAGACAAACACAGGGCACTCATCAAGTCGAATGTAAGAAAACTTGGCGTTATAAAATAGTGAGGTGTGGGCACTTAAAACTTGGACCAGACATATCGAAAACTGCCTGACCAAAGGACAAATCAGGCAAAACTGGGGTCGGTCTGGCAAAAATTATCAGCCAACAGGACCGAATGTCAGGTAAAACCTTTGCATTTCGTAATACGTGATTTAACTGTTGGTCCTGTAAATTTATCTTCGGTCAGCTTTTCCTTATTTTTGCCTGACCGAATGTCCTGCAAGGCTGATGGACTTTTTGATTTGTCTGTTGGTCCTCTGAACCCAAAATCGAACTTGACATGAGTTTAGTGGTAAACAACTTTCATACCAAGTTTGAAGACCTTGTGTTATTTCGTTCACAAGTTATCAGTCGGAAACCTTCGGGGGACGGACGGAAGGACAGACACACGACTGAGGGTTTCACATAATACCTCGCCACTTCATGTGGCAGGGTATAAAAAATAAGAAAAATCTCTGATAGTTCCTTAAAGTGATCAAGATGAAAGCTGAACAGTAATTATGTATGAGCAGTAAGAGTTCCCTAATGTTTTTAGTAATACTGCTGAAAAATACCACAATTTGGCCTGTTATTCAAAGCCAAATAACAGAAAAAGATGATCGGAAACCACCATATTTATTTTATTTTTGGAACATACTAGTAAAAAATTCTGTCTGAGATTTTAATAAGGCTTGATCTACCATAACAAATTGGACAACAGGCCACATGTATATAAATAATGTTACATATTTGAAATTCAATTTTAAATATCTTAAAGTTTTGAAAATGAAATATAAATTTTATAAATATGGCTTTTTTGTCCACTTTGCATGTTGGGTTGCCATAGGACCTTAAGAACCATTGGCAGATCCAGACATTCTGCTAAAGGGGGTGGGGTGAGGCCCAAGCCTGAGAAAATAAAAAAAAAAACTTTGAATTGTAAATATTTTCCAACCTTAGGGGGGAAACCCCTGCCCCCTGGATTCACCACTGCACTAAGAACTACAGTTCTACTACCACAAGTGTATGTGGCATGAAAATCTAATGCTACTTATACATTCAAACATAATTCCAATTGAATTCGCTGAAGTCAATTTGAACGAATTACAACTTTATAGTACACTTTGGAAAATGATCCTAACCTTGTCACAAAGAGAATTGCCATGATTGCAGTACCCATTCAAAAATTTATGATGTCCAACCTCAACTGATGTTAATGCGAATTGGATATTATGTACTGAATTAGTCAATTCGAATTGGAGTGTGCATTTCATTTCAAGTTGAGAAACATTATAAGAGATGTGTGGACAGGGTTAACATTTTAATTTGAATTTTTGAATTCAATCCAAGTTGTACGTCCTGTGTGAACGCAGAATCATCATTTTAATAGACACAACAGTGGACTAAAGGTTAAATATTGTAACTAATTCTAGGAGAGTCCTGAAAAGGATCTGTGTATATTGTGAAATGTTTTTAGTCAAATTCTCCTGTAGTGTATATCTCACCAGTAAGTGTTTGTACAAATATTGATCAATATTAGAAATATTATCGACTGTCATGGAATATAAACATGATAAACCCTGGAATAATCTACCCTCTACTCTCAGGCCATGCCCATAGTATGGCATGGGCCATGCAGCATATATTATGGCTGTTTACTCGTCTGTTGACCCTAAATAACACAAGAACTGGTCAATTTGATTGAGTGACTTGCACGTACGAAGCCATGTTCTGTCATATCTTAAACATTAGCCTGTAATTCTAGTCAAGACATGTGTGATCCCACCCCTTTTTACAATGTTCTACTGCTCCGTCATTTCAGCTTTGTCATTGCTTCACACAGTAGTAACAATCAATTTTGTCCATGTTCGTAATATATTTTCTGTTTGATCTTCATAAAAAAGTTGTGAGAGCTGTATTTTTTTTTAGTTTTCTTACCTTAATATCGGTCAACACTCCACAGTTCAGTTTCCTTGTTCGATTGAAGTTCAATATCCTGATCAACACCGATATCCATATAAGGAAATGAAGCCCCGCCTTCTAATTACGTATGCGCAAACAAAGAAACAACTATCACACAAAAAATTTCTTACTTTTTTCCAAACCATTTCACCTTTAACATTATTAAACATTGGCTAATCATATTAGGTGGTGTACATATCAATTTAAAGTATTCTTTATTGTTAAAGGATCAATTCACCGTGGCGTACACGCTGTGATGACGTCTGCAATCACAAAATGAATATTCATATTTTGCGGAGTTACTTCCCTTGAAAAAAACGTCTGAAATTTGCCTTAACTACGCTGCGTACATGTACCTGTCATTGTTATTGATTGTTGTGTACGTGTGCGTATAATGCAACATAGTTCCTACATCTACAACACTTATCGTTGTTTATAGTTTCTACTTTATATACGGGGACAATTTATTGTCAGACTTTACATTCATTATATATAAATGATAAGTTTAGAGTACATAATCAATCTTCAATGTATTCACAAACACAACTAAATTCTCCCAACTTAACATAATTGGGAGAACCTACAGAATGGTTTATCACCTGCGAAATAGGTTTGACAACTCGTGATGCTTGTATAATGCTTGTTATCAAATCTCGCTATTTAATTACAAATAATAATTAACTCGCTGAAGCTCGTTAATTATTATTGTGTAATTAGATAGTGTTATGTGGCAGAAACGACCAATTAAAGACAGCAAAGATAAAACAGAATTGGCTCAAATTAACTTTTTAATCAGACGAAAAAAATAATTGTTTTACAAATTAAATACAATATATAACTTATCTGACAATAATGAAGTCCAAGTAATAATCCAAATGAACACTTCACTTAATTCCACCAATAAATGTCCAATAGAATAATCCTTATAATCCTCACTAAATAGTTGATAATAGATTCACAATAATTGATGTCGATTTCCGATACGAAAGACGTGCGTGATAATCCTATATAAACGAATTAATCCTGTATAAACTTATTAAACTGACTGACTTAACCCTTTTCAGCTACCTCATATAAATACATTTATTATTTCTAGAAAAATCTATCCACAAGATATAACTAGAAAATTCTAATCAACTGACAATCACATGACTAGAATGATTATGTAAGGAAAGCCTTTAGAAAATTCTATGTGTTAAATATTATATTTAAATTCTAGAAATTTCTATATGTTGAAAGGTGAAATAACCTTGACCCTTGTTTATTGTAAACAAGTTACATGACTAGGCCAAACAAATCACATAATATTAAGGCCGTACAAAATAAAAACAATGAATATAATGCATTATGCATTATAGAATATTTACAACATTTAATTACCTATAACACCTCCCCCAAAAGAAAATGTTTGAATGCAATGAAAAACATTTAAAATAAACAATGAGGTGTTACGAAATTTATCAAACTCTTGACAATGCGTCTGCAATGACATTATCTTTTCCTTTAATATGTCTTATGTCTAGATTAAAACCTTGTAAAGTCAAACTCCACCTCAAAAGTCTTTGATTTTTATCTTTCATTTTATGAATAAATTTAAGAGGGTTGCGATCAGTATATACAATGACAGGCTGAATTGAAGCTGTAACATAAATTTCAAAATGTTGTAAAGTCAAAATCAGAGACAAACATTCTTTTTCAATGGTGGAGTAATTCCTCTGGTGTTTATTAAATTTTGTAGAAAAATAACAAATAGGGTGGTCTATACCATCTTTACCCTCTTGTAATAAAACACCGCCAGCAGCAACATCACTGGCATCTACTGCTAACTTAAATTGACAATCAACATTAGGTGTTGCTAAAACTGGCGCACTTTCTAGGATGGCTTTTAGTTCTTCAAATGACTCATCACAACTTTTAGACCAAATAACCTTTACATTTTTTCTCAAGAGTTTAGTCAAAGGCTCACTAATTGAAGAAAAGTTTTGACAAAATTTTCTATAATATCCAGCCATTCCCAGAAAACGCATCAATTGTTTCTTATTTACAGGTTTAGGAAAACTAGAAATAGCACTTATTTTAGAATCAATAGGTTTTACATGACCCTGACCTACAACATGTCTTAAATAATTAACATAAGCACATCCAAATTCACTCTTGGAGAGGTTGACTGTTAACATAGCACTGCTTAAACGTTCAAAAAAAGTTGGAAGTATCTGAAGATGTTCTTCCCAAGTGTCACTATATATAAGAATGTCATCAATGTATGCTTTACAACCGTCAATTCCAGAAATAACACTGTTGATGAGACGCTGAAAAGTTGCCGGCGAATTTTTCATGCCAAAAGCCATCACTTTGTATTGGAATAGTCCATCCGGTGTAACAAAAGCGGAAAGTTCTTTTGCACGCTCTGTAAGAGGAACTTCATAAAATCCTTTCAATAAGTCAATTTTTGTAATGTATTTAGCATTTCCAATTTTGTCAATACAGTCATGAATGCGCGGAATTGGAAATGGGTCAATTTTTGTAACACTGTTTACTTTTCTTTAGTCCGTAGACATACGATAAGTTCCATCAGGTTTTGACACTAGAATACAAGGCGAGCTCCAAAATTTAGTTAAAGCCCTAACTATAGTTTTAGTCTTTATATTTCTTAAAGGAATAGCTTCAGGAAACCTTGTGGATTCACACATAATAGTTAACAAGTACTGATTACCAGATTTAGCCTTTGGTAAAGGACCTACACAATCTATTAATATTCTCGAAGGCAGGTATTGGCTGAAGAGGTGCTTTTGGAATAACTTGGTTTGGTTTCCCTACTAACTGACATGTATGACAAGACTTGCAGTAATTAGAGACATCTCTTCTAAGATTAGGCCAAAAATGAAAATAATTTAAAATTTTGTTGTAAGTCTTATTAATACCTAAGTGTCCTGACAAGGGAGTATCATGGGCCATGCTTAATATCTCAGTTCTATACACCTTTGGCACTACAATCTGATACTTTACTGCCCACTCTGCATCAGCAGATACATCAGAAGGTCTCCATTTACGCATAAGAATACCATTTTTGGTGAAATAAGTAACAGATTCTTGTAAACACTCACTTTCATCAACAGCCCTATTAAAAAGACATGAAATTTCAGTGTCTTTATGTTGCTCACTGCTAAACCTAGACATAGAAAAACCATCACCTTGAACCAGTGAACTATCAGAAAACTCCAAGGGCTTGCTTGTTTTGACACCAAAATCACTAAGCTGACTCATAAATGTATCCGACAGATCAAAATAATCAGTGCTATTTTCCTCAACTTTCTCAGCTTCAACACATTTCTTTTTCATAGCACGAGTAACTGCACAGGCAGGATACAACTCAGAAAACTCCTTTTCAGCTGTTCAGCAGAATCAGGAACTTGATCAAAAGAAGGCTTGTCTGTCACAATAGGATTTCTTTGAACTTTATCCCCAGCTAAAACATCACCAAGAAGAAGTTGAACACCTTCAAAGGGCAATGTTGACTTGATACCTAAGGTCACAGGTCCAGAAACAATATCTGAAGACAAATAAACATTATGGAGAGGAATAGCAGTATAACCACTAGAATCTACCTCTTTAATAAGAACATTTCTACCAGTACAAGAAAAATCAACAAACGGCAGGGTTTCCGCCAACAAAAGAGACTGAGAAGCTCCAGTATCTCTCAAAATTCGAATAGAGGTAGAATCACAAAAATCACTCGAAAGCGACACAAAACCATCACTAATAAATGGTTCGAAAATCTCCATAATTGAACTAGATGGGGATTTGACCTCGACCTAACAGGATCAGAAACAGACTTCACATCAGAAAAAGAACTATACACATCTGTATCAAAATGAGGCAAACATTGTGACGACTCAACAAAACCACTGGGTTTAACTTCACTTTCCTTCCGTTGCTTTAACCTATAGCAGTCAGATATCAAATGGCCTTCCTTCTTACAATAATTACGCGAAATCGACTTAAATGGTCTCTTTGACTTGGAGGGAGGATAGGACTTGGACAAGCTTTTTACTGGACGTTGCCTACTATTTACATCATTTGAAGGTTTGGGTGAAAAATTTGTGGAATTATTTTGATTTCTGAAAAATTTCTGTGGTTTATTAAAAAATTGTGTTTTATGTGTAAGTGAAAAATCATCAGCTAAACGTGCAGCAATTTCCAAAGTTTCAGCTTTTTGTTCATCAATAAAAGTTTTAATGTCAGTACTAATACATCTTTTAATTCTTCAATTAAAACTAGCTGACGTAATTTCTCATAATTGATATTTATTTTCTTTGATGAACACCAACGATCAAATAGTTGCTCTTTAGTTCTAGCAAACTCTACGTAGGTTTCGTCACTCTGTTTTTCTGCATTCCTGAATTTTTGCCGGTAAGCTTCAGGGACCAGTTCATAGGCTTTAAGAATTAACTCTTTTACAGTGTCATAATCTGAAGCCTGTTCTACGGACAACTGAGTGTAAATTTCCCTGGCTTAACCAATTAATACACTCTGTAATAACATTGACCAATTATGTTTTGGCCACTTCAAATTCTGGGCTATTTTCTCAAAATGCAGAAAATATTTGTCAACATCCTTTTCTTGAAAAGGAGGGACCAACCTAATGTTTTTAGCAACATCAAATGTCTGAGAATTCTGAGAAAGTTGTTGATTCTTTTCAGCTAATTCCATTTTTTTCATTTCTAATTGGAAATTGAGCTCTTTTTCTAAATTTCTTTCTTCTCTTTCCTTTTCTTCTCTTTCTAATTCTAATTTTCTTTACTCTCTTTCTAATTTTAATTTTCTTTGCTCTCTTTCTAATTCTAATTTTCTAATTTCTAATTCTTTCCAAATCAGGTGTTTGAATGCCAAAAGTCGCCAAAACAGATTTATCAAAATAATCTTCTTCAACCAAATAATTTGCAATCACATTTTGAATTTCAAATTTTCTCATTCCAGATTTGACGTTTAATTTCAAATGTTTTCCTAATATAATCAACTCATCCTTTTTAAGCTTCTCAAAATTCTCCACCTGACATGTAGACATGAATTGTTCTGGATCAAATGACAGCTTGCTAAAATTTTTTGCTGACTTTTAAAAATTTTTCTTTTTAACAAAAATATAAAAATTTCTATATTACCTATAACAATAGCTCGATTTGATAACAAGCGATATACAAGCCTCACTCATAATGAAACCTGTGTTATCAACTATTAATTTCATTAATTTGACAACTAAATGTCAACACAGAAGAAATTCTCCCTTTATTTCACTCGTTTCCCTAAAGTATAATGAACATACGAATATAACTCAATATAGTTAGACGACTAACTCTATGGGCCTTGTCTTGAAGAACAAAAGAATAGGACGAAACGTTATTTAGAAAGATGGGTCAAAGACTGCTCGCCGCTTAACTGCCGCCTAGGTCAAGGAAATTAGTCTTCTGGTAAAACACTGTCGCACTATGGAGGAAAAATCAAACTCAAAACTTCCCGAATTGGTATAAAAAGACTATAAATTGCCAAACTTCCATATAGAAACTTGTGGACCTAAATATAAAAGAATAATGATCATAAGTATGTATTTAGTGTTGATTTGCAGTAAAAAAAGGGGAAATTACCAGCATGTTGTCAAAACATTGCTGAAAACACGGCTTCATTTAATTTCTTCTAGATGAAAATCCTAACATTTAATTTTCACCAAAAACTGGAAACTTAAAGGTCCTTCACATATATGATTTATATAGATATGTAAATGTAGATATTGTTAGGTTGAAATAGAATCGGCTTTCGGGTCAGCACTTAAGTACTTACTCTTGGGCTGGTGAATATCCTCGGCGATTAACAGTCCACCAGCAGTGACATCGACCCAAATAATTATACAAATAACTAAATACCGTTACTGTGAGTTTAGTTTGTGCATCTGCGCATTTCGACAACTTATATGAAAACTGCATAAAAAATCTTACATGTACAATTCCTGAATTCTGAACATCAAGCAGAAAGAATTGCCACCCTTGGCAAACAATTGACTTCCATTTATTTTAATATTTCTAAGATGCCATTCAAATTCTAGATATTTTAATGAAGCACCATGAAGTATTTTATGAAAGGAGTGCCGTTTCATGAAAACGTGATTTTTTTTTACGAATGATAAATACTCTATATTTTTTGTTTTATTCATACCAATCAAAACAAGTAATCTGTGCAGAAACAGAAGTTATCTCCCCTATCCCAGGTCTACTACCTTAACTTTTTTGGGGAGGGGTGTTAATTTTGACATTTGTGAACCCATAATAATTCTGAAACAAACATTTTGGACACAGTTTGTTGCTAACATATTAAAACTATAATTAATAAATATCTGTGAAAACTTTCCGACACTAGATCAGAAAGTCAAAATGGTAAAGATATATATATTTAAATTCCCGAATATGTCCATTTTCAATATTTTTTCAACCAAAAAACAAAATAACGACGGCTGTTTATCTGAAAGGAGTTAACAGCAAATACAAAAATCACTATTTCCGTTTTTTTTTGTTTTTTTTTTTTTTTTGTTTTGTTTTGTTTTTTTTTTTTGCAGGGGTGGGGTAAATATTAAGTATCTCCACACTATAAAAACTCGTGACAAAACCCTTAAATTGACTTAATTTATATTCACTCTTAAAGGATGTTAAATAAGCGTTAAACTGATATTAAATTTCAGTACATCTAAAGAAAACTGAGGAGCTTTGAAAATGAAACTTATGTTTAAACGAAAACATAAGAATTATGCGTGGTGTATTATATAAGTGGACATATTCTGCCTATATCTGCAGGTAATATTCATGTAAACGCGTTCATTTTCAAGAAGGGACATAGAAGGACTGAAAAAAAATTCGGCCGGGTTTGGTATTTTGCATGGACAGTGATTCCCGTCCAGGAACTGATACAAGTTCTATTCTAACAACCTCTTTGTATAATTTTGTCCCACTTGGAGCACTTTTAAAATCCCTCCTTTTTTCCTGTTCCAAAGCAACGGTTGTTATTTTGAAAATTTTACACTAGAAATGAGTTCTACACTTACGATACAAGATTCAGTAAATTTTATTAAATTCTTAACACTTTGAATTTTTCCGTCTTTTTTTCGGTTTCTATGACAACGATCGGCATTTTGGAAATTAATACACTACAAATAAGTTTCATACTTGCAAGACAACCTTCCTGTAGAATATCATCCAATTCTGAGCATTTTGGATTTTTTTTCGCCCCTTTTCTTTTTAGTTCCAAATGGAAATGGCGCCAATTTGATAATCAAAAGACCAAAATAATCTTCTTTGCATATGTATCTGAATGCTCCTCTAAACATATGATTTTATGTGTAACTTTATTTCATTAACGCTTAATGATACAAAAATTTTATATCATTAGCGGTTGCGGTTGCTATTTTTTCCGGTTTTTTCATCAAATTTTTGTTATATCATTTAGCGGCGATGCGTCAACGCTAAATGAACTAAATTGTATCATTAATGGTTTTGTATCATTAGCAGGCGATAAGGGAGATCCTTAATGATATAAATTATATCATTTAGCGTTGCGCCCGCAACGCTAAATGATATTGATATCATTAGGTGGCGTTGTATCATTAGCGGTTGCTACAATGCGTAAAATATTTGATTCCTTCTCATATCACCCTTTTCAATAAAACAGGCTTCCTTTTCGGGGTTTTCTCATATAGATACATAGAAAAAGGTTTCAATTGTTCAAATCCTCATATCAACGGCACTAAATACAAAAAATACCGAAGTTGCATAAAAAACAGTAAATTTCGTTTTGCTGTACACGTGTTTCAAGGAGTTATCTCTATGATATAACTGGGAAAATTTTTTCTGTATGCTTCAGTTTTTGCCTTGAGTTTTGCATTTTCAATACACTAGTGACATAAGAGATGATAAACTTTCTGAATTTCGATTGACTTCCGATTCATACTCAATACTTAATGGGTGCCATTTTTTATCCCGTCAATATAAAACAAGGACCATTTACAAGACAACATACCATATTATTGCAACTATGAAGTAATAATCATATCTTGACTGTGGTTTCAGAGGGAAAAATTGTTTGAAAAAAAAAAACGACGGTCAACGCAATAAGAGTGATGGCAAAAATTGCTCAAATTGCCTCTCATCCCAGGTGAACTAAAAATGTTTGGCAAAACCAAAAACTTTGTTTAACTTTGAAGCTCACCTGATCCACAGGTTCAGTGTATGAGATATTGTAATTTCACTGCATTCGTCTTGATTCGTAAGTCCGTTATCCTTTAGCTTTTCTCATGTTTATCTTCACATCTGAAACCACTTCAGCAAATCCAACCAAATTATCAGTATAATGGTGAATTAGGGGTCCTGTAAAAAGATTGTACATTTCTATCCGAGCCGAATAACACTGGACCGATGGGAAAAAACTTCATTTATATAATATGCTTTGAAACTATTGACACAAATTTAACTTATCATACCTGTAGGGAAGGTCTTTTGCATATATATTATTTTGTTGTGATTCAACCGAATACAAGGCCGCGTGTGATGAATAGAGTTTAACATTAAACGCATGGGAAAATTATATATTGGATTATCTCCTCTGACACAAATGAAGCACGTTCAATGTCCAATCAAACTTCACAGGAATTTTGAATGAAGAGTCCTTTACATGACTGCTTATTTTGCTCCGATTCCCCTGAAAAATTTCAATTTTTGATTTTCGCCTCTGACACCACTCAGGCAAATCGACCACTTTTTGCAGGAATGTCATATTGAAAGTCCCTTGCAAAGATTGCTCATTTATATTCGATCCAATAAAATGAACATGGCAATGTACCAGTGTGGAACTAAGGTTACCATTGATCTCTTGGGAAAAACCCATTAACTCTTTTTAACATATTGAAACAAATTTAAATGAACTGAACTAGAATCATTTACAAAAGTTGCTATAACATTCACATAGTTCAATATTAAAATATCGAAAAAAAATAATAATTTGATCCTCTCCGGTCTCCGGTGAAAAAAACCGAAGCAACCGCACTTTACAGGACTGCTTTATAAAAGTAGAGTTTCATGACTGCGCGATCTGTTTGAATGCGATAAAAACATGGTTGCCAACGCCGAACTTTGTTTTACAGTGGACCCTTTGGAAAACATGAGTTTCCTCAATTGGAGCCAGTTAAATTAACCTATACAGGAATGACGTAAAGAAAGCCCTTTAAGAAATATTGCTATTTTTTTCCAATTTGAAAATTTTCCGGTGGTTTTCAACCAGCTTTGTCTTATTGCTTTTTTGGTCTTTTCGCTTAACAATTATGGTCGGTAATTTTGTTATTACCCTCATTTTTAAAATAAAATCAAACAGTCATTAACACAATTATGTGCCATCCTGGCGGACATTGGTTTCGCAAAGTTATCTTAAGGGACCGACCATTTAACTTGAAGGGGGGGGGATAAGGTTTTTTTTTCTGGACAGAGAATTATTCATTTTTTTAACTAGTATAAACAAAATATTTTTTTTTAAATAAGCATTATTTTTTGGGACAGAAAGCCCCCTTCAGAATATTTTTTTCATCATTTTTGCAGCCAAAATTTTTTTTCACATAAAATCACTCCAGAATATTTTTTCCAAGAAGAAAAAAAAAGTCGGAGTCCCCCTTTTCAGGTTAAATGGTCTGTCCCTAATGCACAATTCCTATATAGTCTAATTAAGATTTAAAACATACTAGTATGTGTCACAAATGAGAATTGACATGGTTATATGGACTTGCCGTACTCGTATTGTGTCTATGTTTCTTTTTTGTTTCCGAATTTGCCATTGTCCTTGGATTATTCGTTTTGGATTGACGGTTCGGTTCTCCTTACTTTATAAATCTTCACAGATACGACGTTTTCGGTTCGACTTCATCCTGTTTTTTCAATAATCCGCAAAACGGTTACCATTTTTGGCACATGACTTTGCCAAAGCATCTAATGTTGCTCCAGGCGTATAAGTGAGTTCACATTGTGAGTACTTGATTTTTTAATGGCTTATTTCTTGTGTGCTTTTTTACATCCATTGTGGTTTTTTGCCACTCTTATCTCTGCAAACTCCTACTTCACCTGTCCATCCATAATTCACTTTTATGTACATAATTAACGATTTCTTCATTCTTTTGGAATTTTTAGCTATATATTTATAACATAGTAAATCTTTTGTAATGCAATGTGTGTTTCGGACTTCCCCTGTTTCTAAATAAGAAAGGCAAACCACTACATAGTGCAATATATACAAACATATGTATTTTGTTTCTGTTTACAATATTTATACAAATATTACATTTTACACCTTGTTTGACAATCTACAATGTTTCATTACATATCAATTTTTAGAAGTACATCCGTCCACATACAAGTTCAATAACTGTTTATACATTAATCCAATAATACAACCTAATTCAGATAGTATATGGCAAGTGCACTTTCAACATGCCGTTTGGAATGATTTAATTAAATCTTAACTCAGTTCTATTCTGACAATCATTCATGAGTGTGATATAATCCGGCCAATTACACAGCAAATTCATCTTTAAAGTACATGGGTTGTAAACTCTTGCTGTGATTAATTTGAGGGCACCATAAAGTGTTTATGCGAAGAAATTATAACCTAAATAGTAGTCCATTAAAGTAATTTATTTCATGGTTCAGGGGTTATCTTTAATGGAATGAACTTGTCATCTATGTTTGAATGAACATAAACCATTATAGTAGTATAGTAATTAATATTCGATCATGAGCTTTTGTGTCTTATATTAATTTATATTAAACTTATGTGGTAATATAAGATGGTGTGATAACAAAATAAACGACCAGAATTGTCAACAGCCAAAACCAAGAGAAAAAAAAGCAGGTGGAAATTCACCGGAAAATTGTAGGTAATAACAGTACTGACTTGCAACAGGCACTTCAAAAGAAAGTTTTGGTTAACTTGGTTTTATGGTACGCAACCCCCCACCCCCATCCCCTTTCATTTACGACAATGTTCGAGTTGAGCAACTCTACAGCAATTGCTATTGAAAAGTCGTAATTAATCATCAAAGTATTAATTTTTCCTCAATCATATAATGATCATGTGAGACGGAATTGTTTTAAGCCTTGATTAATAATGCGGTCACGAAGACAACTATGTCTAATGAAAGAGCTTGTATAAATAATGCGTTATCTGCACACTTTGTAAAATAAGCCTGGATCAATTGGTTTTGTACGTCCTTTCATTTTTACGTACCCAATTTAAATGCATGTTTTTGTATAGATATATTGAATATATTTGAATAATATTAATTTCCACTTTTTGCGAGTAAGCCAAACATACAAGACCTTCGATGGTTTAATGGCTTTGGTTATCAACGGTTTAGTACGCGTATACAATTATTTGGGTTAATATGAAAAAAGAATGGAAATGGGGTAAATGTCAAGTAGACAACATCCCATATCCAGGTTAAAACGACCCAAAACAGAAGTCACCGTACAGTCTTCAACACAGTGAGGAACCTTACACCATATAGCAAGCCCTAAATGGTCCCCAAAAAGGTAAAAAAGTGAATAAATCAATGGAAACAAACCATATCCAATAACCCGAATATCAAGAAACTAAAATTTATAAGAAGACAAGGACAAGCCAATGACCAACATATTCCTGATTTGGGACAGGCGCAAAAATTGCAGTGGGGTTATAGTCCATTGGCTGTAATAACCCCCGTGCACCTCCCCCCCACTTATGATCCCCACCCATATTTTTCAGTCCTTCTATATCCCTTCTTCAAAATTAAACATGTTAACATGAGCATAACCTGCACGCAATATAAGAACAGGCCCCATTTTTAACCCACCGAACGAAATTTTGGAAAATTTCGTTTTTGATCAAAGTTTTCCTTTCAATTGCTTCAAATTGCGGATTGGTACCTCTCAGTGATGAAAAAATGGCATAGAATGATAGTTTTTAGAATTAGCTTTACAAATATTCCATATTTGTTCCATTTCTATACCCAATACGTTATAAAAATTAAAAAACCTTACCCCTACCCCTTCGAAATTATGATGTAAATTTTAAGATTTTTCTCGAAATTGTGTAAGTTCAATGGTCCTTAGAAACCAGTATGTTGTTCATTTCATAATTCTTGTAATTGTTTTTAGTCTTTTAATTTCCTTCCTTACAAATTAGGCATGTTAACATAATGTTAATATGCTTTGAATGACTAAACTATCACTTTTAAATAGACAAATAAAATACATCTTTGAATATTTTCGTTTTCGACAAAGTTTTGTCCCTTTTTTTCCTCATCTTATCAATGAGTGGTTCAAATTGAAGAAAGGATGGAATAAAATGGAAGTACATAATGTCTTCTTTACAACTGGTACACACTATGGCAGTTTTGAAGTATTATAAACTTCCTACATCCATAAAACTTACCCCTACCCCAACAAATTTACTCTAAAATAGTCAATTTTTTGTCTATGTTTACTTAAAAATTACCAGAACACTCAAATTGTGTGTTGTATATGACAAGGTTACATGAATTATATTGTGATTTTGTATTTTAACTGCCATTTGTTGACTTAAACTCAATATCTTGCCCAAAATTTATGAAAAATTGGCATTTTCTACATTTCAGATTTAGCCAAAGTTCACTGTTAAATCGTTATACATTCAAAATCTGGAGGATATATCTGCAGATATGCCAATTGATTGTTCTAAGGGACATATAAGTTGTCTCAAAAAATTGCTTAGAAAAACAAGGAGTATTTAATGTGACTCTGAATACTGAAAATCTTACCCCTACCCAAACAAATTTTCCCTAAAGTTGTTTATTTTTTTCTCTATGTTCGCATAAAAATAACCAGAACACGCAAAATGTGTGTTGTATATGACAAAGTTACATGAATTACTTTATGATTTGCTATCTAAATTAGCCATTTGTCGACCTAAACTCAATATTTATCCCCAAATTAATGAAAAATGGGAATTTTCAACATTTCAGATTTATCCAAAGTCCACTGTTAAATCGTTAAATATGTCAAATCCGGAGCATATATCTGCAGATTTGCAATCTAAGTGATCTAAGCGATTCATTAGTTGTCTTAAAATATTGTTAAGAAAAACAAGGAGTGTTTAATGTGACTCTGAATACCGAAAATATTACCCCTAGCCCAACAAATTTTCCCTAAAATTGTCAATTTTTTGTCTATGTTCGCATAAAATTAACTCAAACACTCAAAATGTGTGTTCAATATGACAATATTGCATAAATTGCATCACGATATGATATATTTTAACAGCCATTTGTTGACTTAAACTCAACATTGTACCCAACATTGAGGAAAAATAAGAATTTTCCACATTTCAGATTTGGTCAAAGTTCACTGTTAACGCGTTATATAATTATGGCAAGTCTGGAGGATATATCTGCCAACTAATTGTTCTAAGGGATATATTAGTTGTCTGGAAACAGTGTTTAAAAAACCAAGGAACGGTTAATTTGACTCTGAATACCGAAAATCGTACCCCTACTCCAACAAATTTTCCCTAAAATGGTCAATTTTATGTCTTTGTTCGCATAGAAATAACCAGAACACGAATAATGTGTGTTATATATGACAATGTTGGATGAATTATATCATGATTTGGAATTTTAACAGCCATTTGTTGACTTTAACTCAATATTTTGCCCCAAATTGATGAAAAATGGGGATTTTCTATATTTCAAATTTGTCCAACGTTCACTGTATAGTCGTAATAAATGTCAAACCTGGAGGATATGTCGGCAGATATGCCATTTAATTGTTCTGCGCGATACATTAGTTGTCTTAAAACATTGTTTAGAAAAGCAAAAAGTGTTTAATGTGACTTTAAATACCTAAAATCTAACCCCTACCCCAACACATTCACCCTAAAGTAGTCATTTTTTGTCTATATTCGCATGAAAGTTACCAAAACCCACAAAGTATGCATTGAATATAAAAATGTTACATTAATCTTATCATGATTTGTCATTTTAAGTCTCACTTTTCAGATTAAACTCAATATTTGGTACAAAATTGATGAAAAATCGGAATTTTCAGCATTTCAGATTTGTCCAAAATTCACTTTTAAATAGTTATATGTGGCAAATCTGGAGGATTTATCTGCAAGTTTGCCAATTCATTGTTCTTGGGGATATATAAGTTATCTTAAAATAATGTGTACAAAAACAAGGGGTGTTCAATGTAACAATAAATACCGAAAATTTTACCCCTTCCCCAAGAAAATGATGCTTAAACAATGCAAAAAAATATGTCTGTCTGTACACATATATGAAAAAACATACTTATATTTTTACTCTCTTTTAAAAAATGCCTTTGGTATATCGTAATATGCAATTTTAACGCAGAAAATATGGATAGAATTTAATATTATTAAGCGGTTTTCGTGGAAAATAAGAATTTCAGGATTTGGGAATGTTACAAAATTCAAAGTTTAATTGTTGTATAACTGCCCATAAACCACGGGCATGATCTTATTTGTTATATATGGGAGTCTCTGTGCATTTTTGTGTTTGAAATGTTATATTATTAGACCTTTATACAATGTTCAGGCTTTTCAGGCTGAATAAAATGAAATAAATTGTGTTGATTTTTTTTTTTTTTTTGGGGGGAG